>KZ112493.1:0-197701 GCA_002120305.1 Hypoxylon sp. CO27-5 | reverse complement strand
TTATATAAATTTTTAATAATTTTTATATAATAAAATTTTAATAAAACTTTAATTTTTTATATTAAATTAAATAAAATTATTATAATAAATTTAATTATATTATTAAAAAGCCTTTAATCTTTTTTATCTTATAAATTTAATTTTAAATTTATAAGTTAATAATTAATTAAATTATTTTAAGATATAAAGTAATTAAAATTTTATATTAAATAGTTATTTTTACTTTTTTATATTTACAATTATTTTATTACTTTATTATATAAATAATTTAATGTTTAAAAATTTTAAAAATTATTTTATTTAAACCTTTTCTAAATAAAATAAATTTTATATTTTTACGATTTTTTTTAATCTAAATATAGCTACTATGATTAGGTAAGTTTTGGTGGATTTTGGCTAATTTGGCTTGCTCGGTACCCCACCCGGCTCGCTGAGTGGTCACTAATAGTACGCATAGATAGGAATTGACGAAGATTTGAGATTGCACAATTGTGATAATTCATAATCCTTCGGATGAGACTAAACCTACCTCCTAACCTATGAGTTAGTGGGTTTAGATGTTATCTCGATGATTTCCGAGCCTACGTAGGAGTCGTTAATTACGTAGCGTCGCATTACGTCGTTCGCTCTATGTCACTACCGACCAAAAGCCGGAGAGGGTGGTATGAGAACGGCAACAAAACGGATTCATCTCAATATTACACGCGGTAATTAGTGCTTATTATTCGATTGACGGCCATGCAGCTCGTATGTGATCAACCTATCTACTCATTCGTTTTATAAGCGTGATGTTTTATACCTAATTCAATAGTTCAGATGTCGATCTTAATGCCTGGTATATCCGCCTACTCTACGGTAACGATGCTTCTGCCGCGTGTACTTAATGTAGCCACCGTCTAAACCCAAGTTCTCCCTTGATCTCACTTTTCGCAACGCGAGGCAATAATGAAATTACACCTTGGTGCCCAGCTTGCTTTTCATTCCTGTATAGGGGCTACAGCCATCAGCCCCGAACTCTACGATGCGGTCATCGTTGGCGGAGGGCCAGCAGGCTTCGTTCTCGCTTCGCGGCTCTCGGAGAATCCAAATTTCAAGGTTCTTCTCCTAGAAAATGGCCCGGATACATATACAAACGAGACCATTACAACGCCGCGGTACGCCGGTGGGCTTAGAGGGACTCAGTACTCGTGGAACTTCACGTCTATCCCCCAAGCTACTCTCAACGGTGTGGCTCCATATCTACATCAGGGAAATGGGTTTGGTGGCGGGACTGCTATCAACTATATGGTTTATTGCCGAGGGGCTAGTTCTGTCTTCGACGAGTGGGCGGACCTCTCGGGCTTGGACGGGCTGCGGTGGGAGAACCTGGTGAATGATTTCAAGAAGAGTACGAATCTGTTCGTGCCCTCAGATCGCGATTATGAGCAAATCATCGACACAACGACGTTTGGGGATGATCATGTCAATGTCAGCTACGAGTCGACCGGTCAACGGGTTCCAATCGATGATTCGTTCGTCAACACGTGGATTACCAATGGCGCAAAAGACGCCGATTTGACCTCCGGCGACGGCATTGGCATGATGGTCGGAGGGGGCTGTTCGATTAATCCAGTCAATGCGACGAGGTCCTACGCTTTGCCTGCGTACGGATTCCAATTGGCTGGACGTCCGAATGTTCAGTTGCTCCACGACAGTCGAGTTATCAAAATCAACTTTGAAGGAACCAAAGCTATTGGCGTGGATTATGTAGACCTATCGACTAGCAACACCTATACCATTAGGTCGAAGGAGACGATAGTTAGCGCAGGAGCTGTCAGTTCTCCGCGCTTACTGCTTCTTTCTGGTGTTGGTCCAAAGGATCATCTGGAGGAGCTTGGCATCCCCGTCGTCGTCGACAGTCCTGAAGTTGGATTGAACTTCTTCGATCACCACTACACAATCATGATGTTCAATGCCACTCCCGACATAGTCACAGCCAAACAGCTGGACGATCCCGCGCTCCTTGCCCCCTTCCTGGCCGAATACCAAGCCAATGCTACGGGACCCCTATCCAGCGTGGGTGCTTCCTCGTTTTTCGCGGAAAGATTGTCAGATGAAGTACTCGATAGCCTCGGTGTCAACGTTACCTTTCCCAAGAGCTTGCCAAAAGACCGGCCTCATCTACTGTACGAATATGCCTCGGCCGGAATGCTTCCTACACCCGACAATTCCAACGCGGTCTCAGCATTCGCAGCTCTCATACAGCCAGAAGCATCGGGTTCCGTGCGTCTTAACACTTCGGACTGGCGAGATGAGCCGCTGCTCGATCCTAATTATTTCGGATCCGAATCCGACATGGCCATTGCCCTCTACGGGTATAAACGCATTCTAGCCATGATGCGCTCAGATACCATGCGATCAGTAAACGTCAACGAAATTTACCCCGGGTCTAATGTCACTAGCGACGCAGATATCAAAGCGACGCAGATATCAAAGCCGCGCTGACACAAGCTGCCGTTACGTTCCATCATGTAGTAGGCACATGTTCTCTTGGAAAGGTCCTAGACCGGAGTTTCAGGGTGAAGGGGACGCAGAATCTCAGAGTGGTGGACTCGAGCGCAATCCCGCGACTACCAACTTGTCACTTACAGGCTTCTGTATACGCTATTGCTGAGTTTGCGGCTGGGATATTGAAAGATGAGCTTTATTAAGGCCACGGAATGTTGAGTTAGTACCTAGGTCACACTGATAGGTAACCGTCTGTTGTAACTCATATGGTACACACATCTTGTTGGGAAAATCGGGTAGCCTCAGAGATAAATCGTACATGGAGTAATAATCAGTAGACAGTGGCTCCCCCTAACTTTGCGAAGACCAATCTGGCTGCTATATATATTCGTTCGCCAACAAAGCCGTTAGCTTAGTCTAGCGCCCAGTTGTACGCAATGGCCTGGCAATGGTTATCACGGATGTCAACTCATGACAGAACTAATAAAACGCACAGATGCCTAGTGCTAAGTTCAGCTTCTCATGTCAAATTGGTTTTTGCGAGCTACTAACTTATAAATTCAAAGCCACACACCATAATCTCACCATCGTACTAGTGGTGACTGACTTCGGAATATAGTTTATACTTTTATAGCTTCGTATATCAACAAACTCTAGATCTATTTTCTATATATAGGTGTTGCCAATTAAATGCCCAATTGGCTATATTGAGAATCTGGACTGGTGAAGTGTCATATATTTATGTGTTCTATATGTTAATAGAAAATGTCTTTTAAATTCACCTGACCCGAGGGGTGGTGATGTTCGTAAGGCCACAGGGGTCGGTATTGTGACCTGCTCATTCAATAAAGGGGCAAAGTACACCGTACACCTTATTCACTGGACATCGTCAAGCACCCAGCGACAGTATGTGAATAAACATGATGCACATGGTATCTGCATGGTTATTATCCCGTCTTAGCAATTACACTTTTTAAGTACAACGCCACAAAGCTTTTCAGGTGCTAAGTTTGTCGTTTGGCTGATATTTGGTGCACAGTTCCTTCCTGCCTCCTTTCTCTGAAGCAAACACCACCTGGCGCCTTCCATATGAATCTCGACACAATAAAATTCGGTGCTAACCCATAAAATTCCTGGTTATTCCTTTTATTTAATAGACATCAGACAAACAATCGTCAAACTGTTTCCATCAACATTTAGCATCCATCGATAACATCCTGACAATTCGACAAGATGAGTGGAATCGCATCAACCCTGTCTCGGGGCGGTCGTCAACGTGGCTCACGCCTTGCTGCTGCTGCTTCAGTGAGTTTAATACCATCTTTCCATCATCCTTATTGTGTTAATAATAACCGATCCGCCAGACTCCTTCGACATGCCATCGTCGCTCCACTTCCTGGATAGCCTGGGAGCAGCCTAACCCTTCACTTTACGGACCGCCTCCGCAGGCACCTATCAGCAACGGAATCCAGCAAACTACTAGCAAGACCCAATTTACTCGTAATGTTGGTGAGGCTGTCACCGCACCAGCAACCGCCGCGGTTTCCGGAGGCAGCCAGGAGGTATCCACGTCGGGCAAGACCATCCCGTTATCCATCCAAGCTGGAGCCAGCCGAGTTCCCTTTTCCCAGACGCGCTGCAGCCATTCGAAGAGCAAGGCCGAAAAGGACCCGTACTTGCCGACAACCCTGATCCGCATTCCTGGCGAAACCGTTACCTGGCCTGTCGAGGCCTCTGAGCATCCGGACCAGCCGCGAATCAGAAAGATACGAACCGTCCATGAGAATGAAGGCCCCATCAGAAACGAAGAAGCGTCTGCCTCTTATTCTACTCATGAGTTGAATGATGCCAAGTTCAAGGGCACGACAAGGCGACACACGCCACAGGTCGCCTCGAATCTTGCATTCGGGCTAGAAGCTCTAGAGCGGGACCACACTTTATCCCAACCCATCATAAGCTTCGAGGACGCGATCAAGAAGTACATGGATGGCGTCCAAACACGCGAGGAGGCACTGGCACGGGCTAAGGAACTCGATGCCGCTCGCCAAGAGGTGGATGAGAAGGACCGAGATGAGTGGCATCGCATCGTTAAGGAAGCTCTCGAGACTTCCATCTACGAGGCCGAGAGCAAGGGAATGGGCGGAAGCGAGGGAGGTGCGGGCGCTCAGGCATAGACGTGTTTAATATCGCATTGCGCATTGGCGTTGGCGGCTTTTTTCGGAAAAGGAATATGCTTTAGGGTTAGGGTGAGATGCTCGATCAGCATCCGTCTAGGTTCTCCTACTTTGGTGTGATACCCTTTTGATTTGGCCTGAGACCAGGTACAAGTTAATGAGGCTAAGGGATCCGAAACTGTTTTCCTCAGCCCTTCGGTAGCCCTTAATATGACGACTGTCCATGGAAATTACTGCTGTCTTCTGCATGAGACTAGGTTACTAGGCCCAGAGAAACGCCTTTACACCAAAATGAAACTGGCCTTATCCGCGCTATTCCATTGCCCTCCAACTTATAGGGATATTGCAATTTCTAGAACACGCCGTCAGCATCTATGGGCCTTGTTATAAAAGATATAAAGGGTTTCTTTGACTTCCAGTCATCCTGGACCAAAAAGGAAATCCCTAGTAACACAGAGAAATCCACTCAATATCTACCAACAATTACGCGGGGAAAAACAAAGATGCCTCTATTGACTGAACGCCTATTCTGCACTTCAAGGATATAGACACTTGATTCCTAGTTCCTAGTAGTACACAGATACCTAACAGCAACCCAAGAAACCATTCATTCAATCACTACTATAACTCCGCCACCAACTCCAATTTCTAAACCTAGGTAGAGTAGACTTCTTGGACAAAAGTCTTACAACTAAACCAACCAACCCACCCCCTCAGCAGGAATAACCACCGGACTCCAACAGTTGATGTAGAGCGTCACTAACGACGACGACGACGACGACGACGACGACAGTGATAAAAACTCTCATTCATGTAAGGGGGTATACCTAACGAACAGGCGATCGAGGAAATGCGAATGCCGGATCCCGTTAGGCCGCGCGGCCGCAAAGGCGTCGATGGCCTCCTGGACGCCGTACCCGCAGCGCTCGACAAGGTAGCACACGACGAAATAGCCCGTGCGGTTGAAGCCGTAGTGGCAGTGCACGCCGATCACGTAGTCCTTGCTCCAGCCGGGCTCCGTGACCGCGCGCACCTTTTGATCCTCGCGGATCTGGTCCACTAGCTTGATGAAGTTGGCTACCTCGGCGTCGGTGGGTGGGATCTTGGACACCGTCGGGAATTTGTGGTACTTTATACCTTCGCCGAAGCTCTTCGGGTCGTAGACTGGGTCTGCGTGGCTGATGTCGATGATGTCTTTGATGATATGACCCCTGCGGAGGAGTCAGTATAAAGCTTGGGGATGGGGCTGAGGAAGAATAGAATAGTGCTTACCATTTTGCTGAGAATACTTTGGGGGAGTGCTCCTCGTCGACCTCGCGGAGCGTCTTCATCGCTCGGAATACGCCGCCGATGGGTTCGCTGACTGGCTTTACGCTTTTCCATTTGGCGAGATTCTTTACATCCCACTTGCCGTCGCGTGAGAGGTGTTGCAATTGCCAACCGCTATTGAAAAAAATGTTAACCGGAATAGAAGCGTCTAGGTCATATAGAAGAACTTACAGAGAAAATCGACCGGTAATATGGTCATTCATGAAGTCGCCTATTAGTCCTGCTAGGGTACGAGCTGTGACTGGCGTGTAGAGTAAAGCGTGCCCGGCTGGTAGTAGTAAGGTCTTGACGACCTTGGCTGGATGTCGCGGTTGTGGAGGAATACCACCGATGGACTCTTGATCCCTAGGCGTTGTTGGGTCCTCGTAATGGTCATCCACATTGGTGGTTGGCTGCTGCTGCTGCTTTCGCGTAAAATCTTCGTGGGTGATGGCGTCGATCGACTGCGGTATGTGTGCCCGTGGCTTAGCTGTGACGTTCACCGGAGCCGCCGCTTCTCCAACCGCACTCCCCTCGGTGTTAATAGGTTGGTCGGCACTGGCTTCACCATCCGAAGGAGCGTGAGAAGATCCTGAATCTGCCTTATCAGAAGTAGTTCCTCCGGATACTGCAGCCGGTTTGGCCGCCGATTCGATAAGACCCTGGATCTTTTTAACCTCTTTCGGTGGCGTCACCGCGTCATACTCGCCGCCAACAAGAAAAACGGGAATATCGAGGCCAGCCCAAGTGGGCTCACCAAACAGTCCTCCGACTGGTTTTCCATCAATATACTTCGGTAAGGCACCCCATGCCATCCGGCGAAAGACCGGCGTCCGACTTTGACTATTAAACCTGTCTTGCATCTGCCGAGTCTCGAGGTCTGCTCCAGGACCAACAAAGCGCTTAACACTGGCACTCTCAGGGCCACCCCACCTATCCCAAGCCCGCCAAAGGTTGAAAATGAACTCGGGAAGCCAAAGGAGCGTACGGAATATGCGCACTGCCTTTGGTGGCGCCGGTCCAGATACCGGGCAAATTGCGATGAGTCCCATCACATGTGAAGGAGGGCGCAAGTAGTACGCCGACTGCTTATTCGCAATGCGAGCCGCGATCGCTGTCCCCATGCTGTGAGCGACCAAAACGAGGCCCTGGTCCTTCTCCCGATAGCCCTCAATGACGGTTTCGAGGAGGTCGGTCAGAGCATCCGTAGTGTATGCCTCCCATGACGTCGGCGCAAACTGTGATCGACCACAGCCAGGAAAATCAATGGCTAGACAAGATGCGGAATTAACAAGACTGGTGAGAACGGGGTTGAATTGGGCGATGGAGCCCCCAAGACCGTGGATGAATACCAACAAAGGTAGCGGCGCGGGATCTCTCGGCAACTCATCCGCTTTCGGATGACGACGGTAGAAGACCCGGATGCCGGGGTAAGTGATACCACTACGAGAAGCAGTGTAAGACGCTATTTCGGAGTGCTTCCGAAGAAGCGGGGGATCGGTGGCGTCCGCATCTTTCGAATCGGGCCCGTTGTCTCGGGTCTTGGCCATTCGTCGATGCAGATACCATGCACTCCCCAAGGCGATCGCGAGGCCGACGACGACAAGGTCTCTGGCCCTTAATAAAGATGAGGCTGTGGGTGGCGAGGACATGGTAAATACTCGGTCCAATGCATGTGAGGCGGAATAGTATAGGAGGAATTGAAGCATTAATGAGAAAAGATGGGCATGTGTGTGTGTGTGTATGTGTGTATATTCTAAAGCGGTAATGGTACCTTGACCGAATCTAAAGGAATTGATCCACCGTCGTGCACCATTCCGGACAAATGTAGGAAGGTAGATAAGAACCTTGATGACATGGAATAAATAGATGAAAGCACTTACCACTCTTCAAAGTGCTGGTTGCAACCGAAGCGACGTCGAAGGTTTTCAAAACTTTAGATTATGTACTCTAGATAGTAGGTATGATATCGTAAGAATGGTAAGTCACGATGCGACAATGCAAGTGAGTATGTATCTCCCGTCCCAAGAGTTGAATGTCAAAATGTAGCCCGATTTTATATGTATGCAGGTCTCCGAGATAGAGACAGCATGGAATCAACCCTATGACTCTCTTACTCTGCTTTCGATGGCAATGGGTCTCCCAATGACTCGTTGGGCTTCAATAGCAAAATGCCACAAGGGTATCAATAAAATGAAAATTATCGACGCGCCCCCTAAGGGAAAATATTACGGTGGTTCGATGCGAAACAAGAGAAAATGATTAGTTTTGTCAGATGCTGGATAATCTAATAATAAGATATCACCCGTTTGGTTGTGGTTGTACAGCATACACGTTTATTACGAGCGGCGAACGGTGAGTGGTTGGAATGGTTGAATGTATCAAAGACAATGATTCAATTATCAGGTACCGTCGGTACCCTAACAAACAATATGAGAGAGAAAAGATGTCATAGCACCCGAATTCAGCCACTGAGTCGTCATAGCGCCTCAACGTGTTTCTTAAGAAGGCTGCCATTGGACTGGTGAGCATTGACCAATAATATTCTGTGATATCAGCCACACCATGCAAGGCTAAAGCTGGTTCGTCTCCCCCCCGGGTCTAAGCTCTATATAACGCCAGAAATCCACCCAGAATTTATATGTAAAGCAAGCTATAGGCTTATCCCTTATGCTGAACGCATTGGACATGTCATGAATGAAAATTCTGAACCGCCATGAGGAGTCTGCCTGGGGTACCGTTCTAGAAAGGCGATCCAAAAGGGTAAGCTTTGAGGAATGAAGCCCTCCTCATAGGCTCTCTATATGAGCAAAAGTTGTAGCCCTTTCAACAATACGAGCAAAGACATCTATAAGGTCTGTATAGTTCATAGAAAAATTCTCACAGATTACCCAACACTCTGAGGCTGCGGGAATTTTTTGGTATAAATAGCGAGAGAATCTCACTTAGAATTCCTTCTCCATCATCTTACACTCTCACACAACTTCATAATCTCGCCAACTACAAAAAGGCTCATAACCTTGGAAAGCATATAAACACTTGATACTCACACTATCAACTCTTCAACTCTCGGGAATCAACACTTAAGACACAAGCTCTTATAAGCAACACCAAACCATCTTGTGACCATGAGCTACGCCGGTCCTATGCACCCTCATGCCCTCGTGCTTGAAGACTTTCATGCCGAGGTCAGCACCGAACTGACGGTCAAGAAGGGCGAGCACGTCTTCCTCATCTGGACGCACGAGGATGGTACGATACTTATCTCAATATATCCAACAGTCACATAGCAAGCTAATTAGGAAACTTATCCAGGTTGGTATGTCTGCAACTCAAAGAATGTTTTCGGTTGTGTCCCGAACCGATTCCTCAAGCCAGACGGCTATGGGCAGCTGAAAACCGATGTGCCTCCCATCAAGTTTCCCGACACCGATGACGAGAACGGAAGTGAGACCGAGAGCGACGCCGACAGCAGTGACGATAGTGGCGATGACAACAGCGACACCTGCAGCTGCAGCAGCGATGAAGATGACGAAGAGGAATACGAAGATGAAGCCGTGGCCTCGTGGTGACACCAACGTCGAATGGGGCACCGATCTGCACTATCATTTCTGAGCGACCCTTTGAACGACCTTTTGAGCGACTTTTGAGCGACTTTTTCAGCGATCTTTTCAGCGGTTTTTTTAAGCGACCCTTTGGAGCGGCAATCTTTTTCAGCCATTTTCAGCCATTTTGAGCGATTTTCAGCAATTTTTGCTTTTTTTTTTTCCTATCCAGACCAAGCGCATGCTTTATCTTGGCATATCATACAGCGTTGCTTTTCTCTTTTGAGGAGTTTTTTTTTTTACCAGACCCTACAATACACAGGTACACACTTCTGTTCATAGCGATTTTGTACCTAGAATTGGACTAGGATGAGCGATAGTCCGTAATGAGACGGCAGCCTGACGGGAATAATAAGCGTTGGTGAACTTATTGATTGTGAAGTTCTATGTTTCGTGCTCTCGGTTTGGGACCTAATACATCATGTGATATCGAGTCATAGCCGGCGCCACGACGGGGTATCAGATATGTGTATGTATCGTCAACAGCCAGGCGCCGTTCACCAGTCCGTCCCAACGCCCTCTTTCCAGCCGATCGGTATCAACGCGGCCGCGACGTCATTCACGCCCCTCTCTGTAGCAAGCAAGTTGAACTGCGCAGCCGCATTCCGTGTATCTAGAACCTCCACTCTCATACCCAAGCTACCTATATGCCTCCTCAATTCCGGGCTTATGGGACGCATTTCCGGGCCGAGGCCTAGTATTAATAGATCTAAGCGATATAATCAGTACATAAACATCATGTAGATAGAATAGTTACTTAACTACTAACCTGGACGAGGCCAGATCAAACTAAGCAGGCCGAATGTTTCATTGGGCACTTCCCACTGCCCCTTCTGATTCAGTAGTCGCTTCTCCCCACGAGCTATCCAGGGCCTCCAGCTGAACGCTTCGCCGCCGACTAGGAGGACCCCGGAGCCACCGATGACTTTAGCGCCGCTGTTGAGGTGGAAACCATCCGACGTGCAGACATCGACGGCAGTCGAGGGTATTGGCGTGTTGCCCAACACGTCCAAAGCCCCGAAGTCCGTTGTGGGAGGTTCGCCCTTCCCACGATGGCGCAATGCAGTCGTGTGGAACGGCGATGCTAGGCGCGCGAAAGCATTGGAGCTTGCTGCTGTCCGGGCTGGAAAGTTCTTTATCGTGGGCAATCGCCTACAACTTCGAGGGCCTTGTTGCCGTAGAATGGTGGCCAATTGGTTTAAAGGCCGACCCGGTCGTATTAAAGCCATAACCGCAGTTGATGTGTATTATCTTTTAATTGTTAGTTCCATTGTGATCAGCTCGTCGGGTCTCGCGGTGCTTGTTCACCTTTTCCCGTCCTTCCGACAGAGTGGAAGCTTGCGCAAAGAAAAATATTGGTTTAACGTCATCGTTTGGGGAAGTCGCGTATAACGAATATTTTCAACTAATTCATATTACCGGTATAATTATCAACAGCAAATAGAAAGAAACTCGTAGGATTACTAAAATTATAAGATTACCTATGTAGGTACCTGTTAGATATAATATATCTTTTTTACAAGGTATTGTGATAGTTTTTTCTTCTGTATAGTATTATGTTAAAGAGTGACTCGTAGAATATGTCATGCTGTTCTCTATAGTGGGCTTAAAATGGCATTAGATTTTAAACTTCACTTCTCGCGGTGACAAAGTCTTGATAACTTTGTACCAGGGGGACTAGAGACTCAGGTGTGCGCATAGGAAATCACGGTACTGTATTTACCAAACCAAAAAATTCTACATTTAGTCCAGGTAATAAGGCTAGTTATCAGTAAGTCTAAGCGATGTGAATAACTAGAAATAAAGACAATGAATATGTTTCTGTCATGGTCGACCATAGAAGACGAACCGGTTTGGCATGTTACGGAAGTTTTAGGAGTGGGCAGGGTGTATATCTAGTGGTGGGATAGAAACCCTCAAATGTCATCAATCGTATTCATTGGGTCGATTTTTCTGAGCGTCACAAGAGCATATGAGAACCGATGTATACACACTGGTGGTCTTGATGTCGTTTATACCATTCCGATCATCTAGACCATGAGAAGAAGCCCTAGTAACAGAAACAGCTTTTCAGTAGCCGTTCGCATGAATGCAGCCCTGACCCTCTGAACACCCAAATCAATGACGGCCAAACCAACCCATCCCTGAGTCGTTCAATAGGTTTATTTCTTCTTGGAACCCTCGCTCTGCTCCTTCAACACCTTCTTGACGATCTTCTGCTCCTCGATCAAGAATGCTCGGACGATCCTGTCTCGTACGCAGTTGCCGCATCTTGAACCACCATACGCTCTCTGGACAGTCTTCTTGGGGTGAGAGATTTGGGAGTATTCACGAGGTCGGAGGGCAGGAATCTATAAGGCGAGAAACATTAGCAATGTTTTAATAAACATTTGTGTTTGAATGAGTATTTGTCTTTCCAAAGATGGCTCTCCAGCTCGAAATTCAAAATGAGGTCTCAAGCCTAGAATTGCGAGAAATTGACTCGTATCAATCATATTCGGGTATAACAATTCTTGCGCGACAGACATGGTGCCGCTGCCATTTTTGCGCAGGTTGTTATTGATTCGAGTTCTCGAGCCTCCTTCTATGTGCTCTATGCCGTCCGATGAAAATTATCAGAAATAACTTACGCCAGGGAGCTTGACACCACAGTCACCGCATTTCGGGGCAGTTCCTCGCTTCTTGATGTGCAGAGTGCGTAGCTCACCACCGGGGGTCTTGACGACGCGGGTCTTGTTAGAGGTGGTGTTGTACCTTCAAGCAACACGTTAGCCATGCGCAATTCCAATACTATTCAAAAACTCGGTTTTAGGAGTATTCCAATCGATCAGGAAGACATACGGGTTGCGACGGCGGTAGGTAACTCGGTTGTTTGCCATTGTGACTGTTGTTGCTGGTGGAATGGATTGACTTGATTCCTGTGCAACTTTTTTGTGAGGGATGAATTTTGGTGTTTTTGCAGAAGAGATGTGTGGGATGGATCTTGAGCCCGCTTACTGATTTGAGCCAATGGGGAAAATTTGTGTGGGGCTCAAAAGTAAGCCACATGCACGGCCAACTCACTAGCCACAAAATGAGCTGCTCAACTCGACACGTGACTACGTTAAAAGCCCAAGCCTCATCCGGTATTGCCAAGCCCAAGTGGGACCCGTCTTTGACATTGAGCCCATAGGAAAAATTGCCCCAGTCGAGGATTGAGGCGACTCGAACTCAAAACATTATTTCATCAACTCTATCTACAACAGACCTTTCGCGTCAGTCAAATTGGGGGACGTCGCGTCTGATTGCGAATATAATACTATTTACCCATTTCAGGATTGCTAGGAGCTAAAGCCTACTCCCGGCTGTATTAGGCGTCCGTAGCATCCTCGCGCGACAGATCGCGCCGCGATAGCGACCGCATCAAAAGTCACGAAGCTCCTGTCTCTGTCGGCTTGAAGATGTCGTCCTTTCCACCCCCTCCACCTCCTCCTGGCTGGGGACCTCCACCACCGCCTCCTCCTCCCCCAGGTCCTCCGTCAGATTTCCTTCCACCGCCTCCAGGAGCACCAGCTCCTCCTCCCCCTGGATATCGGCCCCCGACCGACCCCCAGATCGCGAAGTTCGCACAGAAGAAGAAGGAATGGCTTCGGAATCAGCGAAACCGCTTTGGCGAAAAACGCAAGGGCGGTTTCGTCGAGACTCAGAAAGCCGATATGCCTCCTGAGCATCTGCGCAAGATCGTGAAGGATATCGGTGATGTCTCTCAGAAGAAGTACACAAGTGACAAGCGAAGCTACCTTGGCGCTCTAAAGTTCATGCCGCATGCCGTAATGAAGCTCCTGGAGAACATGCCGATGCCATGGGAATCGGCAAGGGAAGTCAAGGTCTTGTATCACGTCAACGGGTGCCTAACGCTCGTAAATGAGATTCCTCGAGTTATACCACCCGTATACCACGCGCAGTGGGCGACGATGTGGTTGACTATGAGGAAGGAAAAGAGTGACAGAAGGTTGTTCAAGCGAATGAGATTCCCGCCGTTTGATGACGAAGAACCTCCGCTATCGTGGTCCGAGAATATCGAAGACGTAGAACCACTGGAGCCGATTCAGATGGAGCTCGATGAAGAAGAGGATAGCGCCGTTTACGAATGGTTTTATGATCATCGACCTTTAGTTGACACCGAGCACGTCAACGGACCGAGTTACAAGCGATGGAATCTTACATTACCGCAGATGGCTGCGCTCCATCGACTCAGTCGCCCGTTATTGAGCGAGATTGTCGACCAAAACTATTTCTACCTCTTTGATCTGAAAAGTTTCCTTACTGCGAAGGCACTAAATGTTGCGCTTCCCGGTGGTCCTCGATTCGAACCGCTGTATAAGGACATTGATCCGAACGATGAGGATTTTGGGGAGTTTAATGCCATCGACAGAATCATATTCCGTTTCCCGATTCGGACCGAGTACCGAGTCGCCTATCCTTACCTCTATAACTCACTCCCCCGAAGTGTACAATTTAATTGGTACTCTCACCCGCAGGTTGTGTATACTAAATCCGAAGACCCTAATTTACCTGCATTCCATTTCGACCCTATGATTAATCCCATTTCGTCTCGCTCAGTTGCGCCGAAGAATATTACTATCAGTCATGAGGACGAGATCTTTGGAGCGGGAAATCTTGAAGAACCCGAGGACGAGGCCTTCGAGCTCCCAGCCGGTGTTGAGCCCTTCTTAGCTGATGAGGAGCTTTATACTGAAGACACGTCATCTGCTATCGCTCTTTGGTGGGCTCCTTTCCCGTTCAACCGTCGGTCTGGTCGAATGGTTCGAGCCCAGGACGTGCCGCTCGTGAAGCAGTGGTATCTTGAGCACTGCCCTCCAAAGCAACCTGTTAAAGTTCGAGTATCGTACCAGAAGCTTCTTAAGACATACGTTCTCAATGAACTTCACAAGAAGAAACCAAAGGCGCTTAATCGGCAAAGTTTATTGAGGAGCCTAAAGCAAACTAAGTTCTTCCAGCAGACGACGATTGATTGGGTTGAAGCTGGTCTTCAAGTTTGTCGACAAGGATTCAATATGTTGAACCTCCTAATTCACCGAAAGAATCTTACATACCTTCACCTGGATTATAACTTCAACCTCAAGCCGGTAAAGACGTTGACAACGAAGGAGCGAAAGAAATCGCGTTTCGGCAATGCGTTCCATCTTATGCGAGAAATATTACGCCTGACAAAGCTGATCGTTGACGCACAAGTGCAATACCGTTTGGGAAATATCGATGCTTTCCAATTAGCTGATGGTATTCTCTACGCTTTCAACCACGTTGGTCAGCTGACTGGTATGTACCGATACAAGTATAAACTAATGCATCAGATCCGGTCATGCAAGGATTTGAAGCATCTCATTTACTACCGGTTTAATAGTGGACCGGTTGGAAAGGGTCCTGGGTGTGGTTTCTGGGCGCCAGCCTGGCGAGTCTGGCTTTTCTTCATGCGAGGTATAATTCCCCTTCTTGAACGATGGTTAGGAAATCTTCTCTCCCGTCAATTTGAGGGACGTCACAGCAAGGGTGTGGCCAAGACCGTAACAAAGCAGCGTGTTGAGTCTCATTTCGACCTTGAACTCCGAGCTTCCGTCATGGCCGATCTAATGGACATGATGCCCGAAGGTATCAAACAAAATAAGGTCAACACAGTCCTTCAACATTTGTCCGAAGCCTGGAGATGTTGGAAGAGTAATATTCCATGGAAAGTTCCCGGTTTACCTGCGCCTATTGAAAACATCATTCTTCGTTACGTCAAAGCGAAGGCAGACTGGTGGATCTCTGTTGCGCACTACAATCGTGAACGTATTCGGCGAGGTGCGACCGTCGATAAGACGGTTGCCAAGAAGAACGTAGGTCGTTTGACGCGCCTTTGGCTCAAGGCCGAGCAGGAGCGGCAACACAACTACATGAAGGATGGTCCTTATGTATCATCCGAAGAAGCCGTGGCCATCTACACCACCACGGTGCACTGGCTTGAATCCCGGAAGTTCACCCCGATTCCTTTCCCAAGCGTATCGTACAAGCACGATACGAAGATCTTAATTCTTGCTCTCGAAAGATTGCGAGAGGCATACTCTGTTAAGGGTCGTCTAAATCAGAGCCAACGAGAGGAATTGGCTCTAATTGAGCAGGCTTATGACAGTCCCGGCACAACCTTAGAAAGAATCAAGCGATTCCTGCTTACACAGCGGGCCTTCAAGGAAGTGCAAATTGATATGAACGACAATTACAGCACTATCAACCCTGTCTACGATATAGAACCTATCGAGAAGATTAGCGACGCCTACCTTGACCAGTACCTTTGGTACCAGGCTGACCAGCGACATCTCTTCCCCAACTGGATCAAGCCTTCAGACTCTGAGGTTCCCCCCTTACTAGTGTACAAATGGGCTCAAGGTATTAATAACCTAGAGAAGGTTTGGGAGACTGCTGATGGGGAATGCAACGTCATGATTGAGACTGAGCTCTCTAAAGTCTATGAAAAGATAGATCTGACTCTACTAAACAGACTGCTAAGGTTGATTATGGATCATAACTTAGCAGACTACATCAGCTCCAAAAATAATGTGCAGTTAACTTACAAGGACATGAACCATGTCAACAGTTACGGCATGATTCGTGGCCTTCAGTTCTCAGGTTTCGTTTTCCAGTACTATGGCCTCATTCTCGATCTCTTGCTCCTTGGCTTGAACCGTGCCAGCGAAATTGCAGGTCCGCCGTCAAGCCCGAATGATTTCCTTCAATTCCGGGATCGTGAGACGGAGACTAAGCATCCTATCCGTCTATACACAAGATACATAGACAAGATATGGGTCTTCCTGCGATTTACTGCGGAAGAGTCACGAGACCTTATTCAACGATTCCTGACAGAACAGCCGGATCCAAACTTCGAGAATGTCATTGGTTACAAGAGCAAGAAATGTTGGCCGAGAGACTCTCGAATGCGGCTGATGAGACATGACGTCAACCTCGGTCGGGCTGTGTTCTGGGACTTGAAGAATCGTCTTCCTCGATCTGTCACCACGATTGAATGGGATGATACCTTCGCCAGTGTCTATAGTCGCGACAATCCGAACTTGCTCTTCTCGATGTGCGGATTCGAGGTTCGCATCCTCCCCAAGATCAGGAACCAGAACGATGAGTTCCCTATCAAGGACAGCGTGTGGTCTCTCGTGGATAACACCACCAAAGAGAGGACAGCGCACGCTTTCCTACAAGTTACGGAGGAAGATATTCAAAAGTTCAACAACAGGATCCGTCAGATCCTTATGTCTTCTGGATCCACAACTTTTACCAAGATCGCCAACAAATGGAACACGGCCCTGATTGCCCTCTTCACCTATTACCGTGAAGCTGCTGTATCCACAGTCAATTTATTAGATACCATCGTAAAATGTGAGACCAAGATCCAGACCCGAGTGAAGATTGGGTTGAACTCGAAGATGCCGTCGCGTTTCCCTCCTGCTGTTTTCTACACGCCGAAGGAATTAGGTGGTCTCGGAATGATTTCTGGTTCGCACATTCTTATTCCAGCCAGCGATAAGCGTTATTCAAAACAGACGGATGTCGGAGTTAGCCATTTCAGAGCCGGTATGACACACGATGAGGAGACACTTATCCCTAACATTTTCCGATACATCATACCCTGGGAAGCCGAGTTCATCGACTCGCAACGAGTCTGGACTGAGTATTCTCAAAAGCGACTAGAGGCCAATCAGCAGAATAGGCGTTTGACACTAGAAGACTTGGAAGACAGCTGGGATCGTGGTCTGCCTCGTATCAATACGTTGTTCCAGAAAGACAGAAGCACACTTTCCTTTGACAAGGGTTTCCGAACAAGAAGCGAGTTCAAGATTTACCAGCTCATGAAGAGCAATCCCTTCTGGTGGACAAGTCAGCGCCACGATGGAAAGCTTTGGAATCTGAATGCGTACCGTTCCGATGTCATCCAGGCCCTCGGTGGTGTAGAAACGATCCTTGAACATACCTTGTTCAAGGCAACAGGGTTCCCATCTTGGGAAGGCCTCTTTTGGGAGAAGGCTTGTCTTGCAAACGGAACAATGCTATTGCGCTACGACGGCACACAGGTCGCGGTCGAAGACGTCAAGGAGGGTGATCTACTCTTGGGTCCTGATAAAGGGCCTCGACGTGCGTTCAACATAGTCAGTGGAACAGACCGTCTCTATCGAATCAAGATTGGAGGCGGCAAGGAGGACCTCGTAGTTACGACAAATCATATTTTGGTCCTTCATAAAGAGAAGAGCGGTGGAGAAAACCCAGCTGATTCCTACGATACCGTCGAAATGACGGCAGCTGAATTCGCAGCCTTGGATGCTAAAGAAAGGAGCAAACATAGACTTTTCAGGTCCTCTAGTTTCGAGTATTCTGAAGAGCCAGCTACCGCTCAGGTACACAGTTTCATTGTCCAGGATATAGCCCTAGAATCGGAAAGCACTAATTGGGCTGGTTTCCGAGTTGATGGAGATCAGCTTTATCTGCGACACGACTATCTCGTACTTCACAACAGTGGTTTCGAGGAATCCATGAAGTTCAAGAAGTTGACCAATGCCCAAAGATCCGGTCTAAATCAGATTCCCAACCGTCGGTTTACACTTTGGTGGTCACCAACCATAAACAGAGCAAACGTCTACGTCGGTTTCCAGGTGCAACTCGACCTTACGGGTATCTTCTTACACGGTAAGATTCCTACCTTGAAGATATCCCTCATCCAGATTTTCCGTGCCCATTTATGGCAGAAGATTCACGAGTCCGTCGTCATGGATTTCTGTCAGGTGTTCGATCAAGAACTGGAGTCACTCGGAATTGAGACGGTACAGAAAGAGACAATCCACCCTCGAAAATCGTACAAGATGAACAGCTCTTGCGCTGATATTTTGTTGTTTGCCACTAACAAATGGAACGTCACCCGGCCGTCGCTTTTGCATGATACCAAGGACGTAATTGAGCCTACTACTACCAACAAATTCTGGCTAGACATTCAGCTCAGATATGGTGATTACGACTCGCACGACATCGAGCGTTATACTCGTGCGAAATACTTGGATTACACCCAAGATAGCATGAGTATCTATCCCTCGGCAACTGGTCTGATGATTGGTATCGATCTCGCTTACAACCTTTACTCTGCTTATGGTCAATACTTCCCTGGTCTCAAGCAGCTTGTGCAACAGGCTATGAGCAAGATTATGAAGGCTAACCCGGCTCTCTATGTTCTTCGTGAGCGTATCAGGAAGGGTCTCCAGCTGTACGCTTCCGAGAGCAACCAGGAGTTCCTAAACTCTCAGAACTACTCGGAACTATTCAGCAACCAGACAAAGCTTTTCATCGATGATACCAATGTGTATCGTGTCACCATTCACAAGACTTTCGAGGGCAATTTGACTACGAAGCCAATCAACGGTGCGATTTTCATTTTTAACCCTCGAACTGGTCAATTGTTCTTGAAAATTATCCACACTAGTGTCTGGGCTGGACAAAAGCGTCTTGGTCAATTAGCCAAGTGGAAGACAGCCGAAGAAGTCGCAGCTCTCATTCGATCTCTGCCAGTAGAAGAACAGCCGAAGGAACTTATCGTCACTCGTAAAGGTCTATTGGATCCTCTCGAAGTTCACTTATTGGATTTCCCGAACATTTCTATTAGGGCCTCAGAACTACAGTTACCTTTCCAGGCAGCAATGAAGGTTGAAAAGCTAGGAGACATGATTCTCCGTGCTACTGAACCTCAAATGGTGCTCTTCAACCTCTATGATGAATGGCTTAAGAGTATCTCTTCGTACACGGCGTTTTCACGTCTGGTTCTTATCCTTCGTGCTCTTCACGTCAACCCTGACAAGACGAAACTCATTCTTCGGCCTGACAAGACCGTCATAACCCAGGTACATCACATCTGGCCCACGCTGTCAGACGAAGATTGGATTAAGGTTGAAACGCAACTCCGAGATTTGATCCTGCACGACTATGGAAAGAAGAACAACGTCAACGTCTCCAGCTTAACGAGCAGTGAAGTTCGAGACATCATCTTGGGTATGGAAATTTCTGCGCCCTCGATGCAACGACAACAAGCTGCAGAAATCGAGAAGCAACAAGAGGAGCAGCAGCAGATCACCGCCGTCGTCACTAAGACGCAAAATGTTCACGGCGAAGAGTTGATTGTCGCTACAACGTCCAAGTACGAGCAAGAAAAGTTCGCGTCCAAGACAGAATGGCGCACTCGAGCTATCGCCACATCGAATTTGCGAACTCGAGCCAATAACATCTATGTCTCTTCTGTGGACAATGATCTGGACGATATCACTTATGTTATGCCCAATAACATTTTGAAGAAGTTCATCACCATTGCCGACCTGCGTGTGCAAATTGCTGGTTACCTATATGGTGTATCCGCGCCGGACAATGACCAAGTAAAGGAAATCCGTTGCATTGTCATGGTGCCACAAATTGGTAACACACGCTACACCCAATACCCTCATCAGTTGCCACAGCATGAGTATCTCGCAGACATGGAGCCTCTTGGTGTAATCCACACTATGGCCGGAAACGAGTCACCTTACATGTCTGCCGTCGACGTTACCTCGCACGCCCAACTCCTCGACCGTCATAGCAAATGGGACAAGGAGAAGACCGTGACAATTGACGTAGCCTTCACTCCCGGTTCAGTCTCGTTATCCGCATGGTCATTGACCCCGGCTGGCTACCGATGGGGTGTCGAGAACAAGGACATGAGCCAAGACAATCCGAGCGGGTTCAATACGTCTATGGGTATCAAGCGCAAGCTTCTACTCAGTCCGCGGTACAGAGGATTCTTCCTCGTACCGGAAGATGACAAGTGGAATTACAACTTTATGGGTAGCAATTTCATAGGTCTGGAAAAGAAGCCGATCCACGTCAAGCTGGACACGCCGCTGCCGTTCTACAACGATCTGCACCGCCCTGAGCACTTCCATAACTTTGCCGAGATGGAAGATCCTGGTGTGGACAGGAGCGACAACTTCGCATAAAGCATTTGGGAAGGCAATATAGAGAGATTAGGTCGCCGACCACAGGGAAGAAGATAATAGGAGATAACAGGAAAGGGGATGTAATGATGCATTACAATGACACTATTAAAAAATTTGAGATGGTGTACTTCTCGGGACTTTTCTGCAGGCGATTGGGGAAAAATGGAATTGAATTACGAAGTTCAGGGGGGTAGAGAGGCTCATCTCTGCCTTGCAGGCCCTGTATTCTCATATTATGCTTACTTGCTTACTTACTATTGCTGTTGTGCCGGTCCGGTACGTACCTCCATTGTAACATATCAGCTACATTACTTATGTATACGAGAATGTGATAATATACCCCCACAACCATGGACTCGGAACCGAAAGTGCGTGGCTTTGTGATCACCTTAATTCCGCACATTGCGATAATACATACCTGAGAAAGCTTGGACCCCCATCATCCCAGGGGGAATGTCACTCTACCATGACTCGTGCCCGCTACCGTCAATTATCAAATGAGGCGAATGTGGAGAAGCCCAAGGCTGATGAGTCTGCAAGATTTTGACAGGTTACTCGTTTCCTGATGGGCGACGATCTGGGACGTGTCCCGACCTGGGGGTAGCGGAGTGGAGAGCGGTCACTTATCAAGTACAAGATTTTCCCACCAAGGTATGTCGCGATGAACGCTATTAACTCATGCGACCAGATGGGGTATGTAGATGCGGCGCAAAAGGGTGAATACAAGTGGTCGTCTCAACAGGTTGTCCCTGAAAGCTGCATGGCATGCTGCTATACGCAGGCACTACGCATGTAAGCGATGCCTCATTCTCGCTGGTGATACGACGAGAGTCCGGCATAAAAAAGCAAAAATTTAAGCGGTCTCGATCGCTGCCCAATCTAGCACTCCAAGTCCTGCATGATCATTCGGCGGACCAGCGAAAAGAAAAGCGGGACAACGTTGCTGATCCCCAACCATCCGTAATCGTGGGAACTGAAATCCTCCGCGCTGTACAGGCGAGAACATGCTCACCGAGGCCTGTCTCGGCCCTGATGCACTGGGTGGCTAGTGCGGGATGAGCACGTATGCTCCGGGCTGTAGATTGGTAGCTTGATAATCAACAGGAAGAAGGGAGGGGTGGGGGACTTGGGTTGGTTGCAGGGGGAAATAAACATTTTGGGAAGAATTGAAATAGAATGCATAATCGATTTGCAGATACGCCGCTGACCTGAGATGAAGAGTTGAGATGAGTGCCACCAACTTGACAAAGGAGCTTGGGACACATCAGTTGTGCCGAAGTAATGGCGCCGCCGAAATGGGCAGGCTAAATGAGTACAGAAACGTATAAGAAAGCAAATTGCCCATCTTTATGCGTTCATGCGCACAAACATAGTACGTGGGTTCCTGTGAAGATCAGGTTAGATCCCCAAGGGGATCTTATTAAACATTTGATCTATTACTAGCTCAGGCTAGCCACGGTGAATGTGTATCCATAACGTCTAGAAGTATTGGGGAAAGCTATTCGCGGTGCTGTATCTTTCCAGGGTGATGATTGTCGCCCCAGCCGCTCGCGGACGAAAACCGACTTCGTACAGTACATCTAACCGGATCTCTGGGCGACGAGGGTCCTGAACGTTGCGGAGATTTTATAGACCAGGGGCAAGATGGCGCGCTGAGTTTGTGTACTCTGTACTTCGGTGCTTCGGTACACGCAATAAGGAGGGTCTCCAGTTCCCCACCTAAACCTGTCAAGGAGCTTTCCCCAGTGCGATGTGCATTATCGACAGGGTCATCCAAGTGAGAAAACCCGGTAGAATGAGGCTGACTTTCGTGCTGCTATGTCACTACAAGCAAGCGGTAGCATTTGAAGCTTTCTCGATTTCCCCAAACATGTAGCTCTGCGCTCCGCCTCAAAAAAAGACGGATGTAGTCCTTGCCGAGTGTGGAGTCGCGAATTCATCTCTTACTAAAACACACCGATACTTACCGTCCATGCAAGATCGGATGAGCGACGTTAAATTGCCTAGACATATTAGCGGAGCTGCCGCAACAATCATGTATCCTTTCTGGACAACTCAGAGGATATTAAGTAACGGATCTGTCCGAAATAGCCAGCACAACACAGCGGACCTTTTGTTGATACCATACATAGCAACAAACCAGCGGTATGTAAAAGAGAGTGGGTCTCCAGGTTGCAGAGCGCCATAGAGAAGTGGAGCTTGAAACGACTCAAAACAACCAGGAGAAGGAGACGGAGAACATGTGTCCATCTCACGTCTCAAGCATGGAAAATACAACGTCCGTAAAATGGCTTGATGCAGAAACGAAATAGCTTTCCATTGATTTGATGCGCCTCGGCTTTTCGTCTTAAGTTGCAGACATCCACAAACGGACAGTCATCTGATGTTAGAAGACCCGGCTGTGCAGATCAGGGGATTCGGATGCTGGCGGGAGTAGTTTGCGAATGTTAGAGGATAGATAGCATTGATGAGCAATACCATTTCTAGACGAGCAATGCTCTTATTAGGCCGAGCGCCTGCAAAGCAAACCAGATGTTACGCTGCAGCGAATCGGCTGTGCATACACCAACGCAGAGCCGTATTTGCAAGAATATGTACCAAGGCAGCCCAGGTAGGGTGTGAGTTTGCTTCAACAGCATTAACGCCATATGCGGCCCTCGAAGAGTCTCCGGGTCTCCAGATGCGCCAGGCAACGCTACACAGCAGGTGAATTAAGCAAGCCAGGTCTATTGAAGTCCGAGCTTTAAATTGGCTGCATTGTCCCTGCACCTGCAGCGGTCCACCCAGGTGGTCGGATGCAGGAGACGAGGATGGATAGTAAAGTGACAGGGCACATCAAATAGAATTCTTCTAGAAGGAAATGGCCGAAAGGACCGGAATTTGTCAATGCGCTCCACAGAACCAATGAAACGTCCCTACTGGGAGATGGAGATGCCCGTCTTCGTTAATGTACGAAATACTGTACGTTTTAGTTGAAGGTGGAAAAAAAAAAAAAAAAAAAAAAAAAAAAAGAGGAATTGATTCTCAGGGACGAGAAGGCGGTCAAGGAACGTTTATTTTTTGTTGAGAAAACCTTAGGAGCCACATCTCTGTGTTCCTCCTTCTCATTCTCATTCTCAAGACACAGTATAATGCATCAATAGGCAAGAAAGATTCAAGGGTTGATAGTTCGCCGAAAGGATGGTCCTTCTCTCCACGCACAAGGTAGGTACGATCCCGTTATAGTGGGTAGCTATCGAGCTGAGGACATGGAGCTATGGGCGCGGTTACCGACCTTAAAGGTTCTCTAAAAATAGCCCGGTTGAAGATAGTCGAGTTAGGTATGTAGTACCTCCATGTCCATGTGGTACCTCGCCTTATTATGTACATGTCTTAACTTGCCTCGTACCTGCCTACCTAGACAACACAGACGACCCAGATCGTTCGCAATTTCCGATCTTGCAGCGTTTTTTTCTAGAACGTCTCTTCATCGTTGCCCATGACCGAAATTCCACTTCCTGCTTTATCCTTTACATCTTCTTCTATGCGATCCCTACTTCGACGTCACAACTTTGACCCATATTGACTCAACTAGTACAAGATAGGGTGGCTGAAGCGTCTGAAACACCCCTGGTCAAGCCCTAGAAGCAATTTCCATTCTTCTAGAAGCCGAGATCATAGTCAAATTGCATAATTGATCTTTTAATTGCTTGGAAGCATTGAAACACGTTTCGTTCATGCGAATGCTCCATCCACAAAGCTCCTGTCTTTCAGCTTTACCCCCCAGCGTCATGGTACAGCCTAACCAGCCTCGAAGTTCCACCATTCATTGGACCTCCCACTTCAATCGCATTGAATCGCGCAATATTACGATGCCCTGGGGCCGGGGATCCAGAGAATTGGGACCACTTGTTCCCCATCTCTGGTCCAGTCGACGGCATGTTATGAGGTACCACCTGAGATTAACGATACGATGACGACTTTTAGTCACTTGACACGTTACGATACGTTACGATAGACAGAAACGGCCCGGGAGGCAATGCCAGCAGCTTTTCGGCGAGAAGTTCAATATGACCCTGTCCCGGCTATCCTGCCAAGTGTCTCCAGCCCCATCGCTCCCGCTTGGTGATCCAAGCATCATCTCCATGTCTCCCGAAACGTGAGTATGCCAATCTCTGGTGGCTATTCTCGTTGTTCTTCTCCATCTATTACCCCTTCCCTAAACTACTAATCCCTACCGCGCCCTAACATCGTTCGACATTATGGCTGACAGAGAAACCAGGTTTTTTTCAGTATACATGGGTGTTTGCGACTTTGAAGTCGCGTTTTGCGCTGACAGGTTACCTGGAGACTCCGTTAGTGGCTTTAGTGTCATATTTCCCTTGTTTTTTGCTCGGCAATCTATCCAGCGTGTCCTGTGGCTACTTGCAACCTTACCAATTTCACTCGCCCTATGGCGTGTCAGGGATCAGAGCTCTCTTAATTCCTTATTATAGCCCACCCCAGTTCCAATATATCCCCTCCAAGCGGACGAGGGAGAAAAGCGACCCAATGCTTTCCTACTGCCCTAGCAGCCGAGCATGGGCGCGCCACCCTTCACGTACTGTACAATCCAGTCAACCGGCATTCTGACCCTCCAGGGATTGCCATTGCCTTGGCTTCCTTGGGTGAAAAAAGGTTGAGCAGGGGCCTCTGTCGTGAGTATGGGTGCGGCCCACCTTCGATTATTCGCTTGTCATGCTCTACAGACACTGCCCAACTGCGTGGTAGGGCCCGTTTCAGCTTTTTATTTCTCCATTCGGCTGTCTTGTTTTGTATCCTTCTATGCGTTTTCCAGACGTTGCTCTCTTTGGATTACCTCGACATTTAATAATCTTATTTGGGGAATAGCTCGTCCAGGGTCACGGAAGTCTACTGTACTTATCACCCTGTCAGTGAAAAGAGTACCTCACCCGTTTGTGGGCTACCGTTGCCCCAGTTGCATCATAACCTCCGGCTGGGGTATCTTCTATATCCGGCAAGCTGACCATGGCATAAGATCACCAAATTATGCTACCGTCATCGCCGGGCAAGGTAACCGAATCTCCACACCCGCCAGGAACGATACTTGTCTCGCACATGGCAAATCAGGTCAAGTGCTTTAACCTGTGGATGAAAAGAAAGGTAGTCTAGGTTGTCCCAGGTACTTGCGGGTCGTTCCCAAGCTCGTCCCTGTCTGGACAGAAACGAGAAAGAAGATCAGACGATATAATGCATCCCTTGCCCGCTCTTGTTCATTTTCCATTTTGACATTTTGTCACCATATAATAGAACCAGCTAAGGATTCTAAGAAAAAGGAAGGCTACCCATATTCATCAAGCCTGTGTGGCAATGAGCTGTTAAAGACTACGCGGGCTGCCCCGAACTTGATTTTTAATTCTCTCTGGCTTACGGTTTCGCCGCCCTGCAAGACGATCTTACCTTGACACCACACAATCCTACACCATCCCGCACCTGACCAAGCTCACCGACGACTACCGCTACACCAGCACATGTACTCGGTTGCTGGGCAAGTAAGTGCTCAGCATACTAATATTTCAAATTCAATCCGACAGGACGGGTATCATCATCGATTCTACGCGCGAGACACGCACTTCCACCTCGCAACCTCCCGCGCATCAGCAGCCCCGAGGGGCTCCAGTCCATCAAATTCTTTCTATACAGACTCCGGCGACCGTCCAGAGCGGTTCGCTCTGGCGGAACCCATGTATCGAAGGCACACTGGCGGGCAACTATCGAGTAGGGCCGGACTACAATGTCGATTACTCCCCACAAGAGTCGCATCCGGGCGAGCAGAGCCAGACTCCACACGCATACGACACGCATCACCACCGCGGAAACCCAATGCAGCACGCGGGACACGGGAGCTTACATGAACCACCTCAGTCGCACTCTCACCACGCCATGTCGCAGCATCACCCCGCGCATCATCATCCGATCCTAATGGATCCGGCGCATCTTAGCGCTCGACACATGGGTCATCAGCCACCGCATTACGCTCCAGCGCCATCACCTCACTCCGTCGTTGGTCCGCCCTTGTATCCGGCGATGACCCCGACTCAGCCTCATAGCGCTGGGTCGAAACGTAGTCGTCCAGATGATCTTGACTTGTCTGTTCCCGGTATGTCTGAATTAGAGCAGAGCGACATCGATAATATGCAGCAATCTATGGGCGCTGCGTATGCGCAAGCTGCCGGCGCAGCTCCAACCCATCACCATCATCGCTTACCAGATCAAGGGCCCCCTTCGAAGATGATGAGACGCGAAGGTGACGGAAGCATGGGAACTGCAGGAGGTGGCGCCCCGAGCGTGGTAGGACAAGCTGGAATGCCTGCACCGGCCCCGAGGCCGAGGGGGCCAAAATTAAAATTTACCCCGGAAGACGATGCGTTACTCATTGACCTGAAGGAAAACAAAAGCTTGACATGGAAGCAGATTGCCGACTTCTTCCCTGGTCGCTCTTCCGGTACTCTCCAAGTCCGTTATTGCACGAAGCTAAAGGCAAAGACGACTCAATGGACAGACGAAACAGTAAGTTCGCCACTGCCTGGCCGCGCATGTTATTCAGGCCTTCGGAAGCACAGATATTAATTCAAAGATCTGCAGGACCAAAAACTTCGAACGGCGCTTCAAGATTACGAGAACGAGAAATGGCGCTTCGTTTCCAACAAAGTTGGCCCAGGTTTTACTCCGCAGGCATGTCGAGAAAGAGCCGCGCAACTTCTTGGAGGAGAGGCCGGGGAGGTTGGGGAAGAGAACTTATAGCAATCAGCGTCCCCCCCAGGAGTATCAGCTCCTGGGTCCGGGGACACCATCTATCCACAACAGCTTCAAGGCTGAGAAGCTAACAGAGAGGTACACGTTACCGTCGCCAACATATTTAGACGAAGGGGGTGGAGGACGACAAAGATAGCTCGGCGCTACTATCGAATACGATGGGCCATCTACTGCCGAGAACCGGGGGACCATGAATTAGGAGTGGATCATGGATGCTGTTAATCGGCGCAAAATTACGAAGAGGAGAACTCACGAGCTCCTTACGACTATCAACTTTACGGAAATACCGACCAATAACACGCGACGTACCAAGCAAATATGTCTTCTTTTTTTGACTACTACTATCACCAAGCGAACACTTGTACAACAATAGTAATGGGACGGAGTCTACCTTCTCCCGCTCTTTGGCCTCAAGGGCGGGTAATTACTTAATACTAGAGATACCAAACCACGACGGTCATGCCATTTACTCGTAATATTGATATTTTTAACGACAAAAATTTAGAGGTCATGGAGATGGGGGAAGGCGAAGGGGGGGGAAATGCTTTGAAAATTTGTTTGATTTTCAGAATACTAAAGCCAATACATTTACGCATGCGTTCGATTATGAGGAACGCGTCCACTTTGCTCTTCCTTTTTTTGCTTTTTTTTTATTATCGATCACCATCTATCTGTCTAAGGTGATAACAACTATAGGTACTCTACAGGGGAGGGCGGAAGGGCGGCATGAGATCACATGGGGGGCACAGCGAACGTTTCTATGTTGACCGCAACTTGGCGACGGACTTTCGCAGGGTAGATTGGGAACGAGGATTCCGAAAGGGAGGCTCAAGACGGGAGGATTTGGCAGAGATACCCCGGACGATGGGACACGAGGACGCAGAAAAAAGATGTGTTTCACCGTACATTCGAGAGGCCAACCTGGCTCTGCTAGGTAGGTAATCACCTATTACGTTGCAATCAGAGGGAGTCTGGCCCCGTTCGAGCGGGTAGAGACATGAACGGGAGGCGCAGGACGAATCAAAATCTAAGCTTTCAGCGAGTCGATGGGCATTCTGGGCATGGGGCTGCAAGAGAGAGACTTTTTCAAAGTACTGGAGAGAGAAAGAAAGAGAACTGGGGTTTCGTGGGCGAAACCATTACCCTCAAGGGAGCAATCCGTATACGATATTTCATGACTACATAGCTTACCTTTTGATCTACTTACTTACCACATTAGTAATAATTGCCAATCAGTTGCGCTTGTTGCGAGATTTCCTTTGCTGGCGGGGAGGTCACGTTCGCGTTGTTGGAAATTGTTCATATTGACCAAGACGGATGATGCGCGGTGGTGGTGGTGCGCCGATGGTGTTGTTTGAAACGGCCCGCCATCTCTGATTCGTATCTTAATCTCGACAAGGCGGTAGCGATTTGTACCATCTCGTGTTACATCGCGACAAGCTTACTGCGGAGCTATGCCATCAAATCCCGTACCGATAAGGGAATGCTAGCGATGAACTGGTTGTGTGTATAATACCAGCCACTTATTTGTGTGCACGGGGTTCCTCCCCCCCTGGAACTTTGGGCGTGAAACATCTAACGTGTTGTGGCTCCTCCTGTCGTCTCCTAACTCCACAAGCCAGTAAGTAAACCTGGGACCCTCGCAACAGCTGATAGATGCCTAATAATCCAAGTATGTACCTCTGTAGGTTGCGAGGACACGCAAACTCCGTAGGTACCTAGAGGGATCAATACTGTGGATAAACTGACTAACTGGTACCTACCTAGCTAAGTATTTTTTTCCTGTATTATGCATGTATAGGCGCAGCGGAAAAGCAAGGCGGCGCATCTCCTTGCCTGCCAGAACGATGCAAGATGGTAGCCTCGAGTTTCGAATTCAAGGAACAACGAAAGACATATGGCCTGATTCCCGGATTCACCGCTTCGCTTCGCTCTCGTTCTCGGGGTATACGTATGCGCAGCTTCGTACGGGAAAATACCCGTAGCTGTCAGGGAATGTGTTGGATGTTAGTAGGTACCTACCTTTTCGAATCAGAGCGCCCTACAAAACTGATTAATACAATGATACAGTACAATTATGGCAGCTAAGTAAGAGCAGGGAGAAGAAACGTGCAAAAAGACGCTAGGTACCACGTTCTCTGATCTGGGAACGACTTCGATCTACAGTACCCTTCGCAGCTGCACGCTAATCACGCCGGCTCTTGCTGCTGCTGGTCTGGGGGGTGTTAGGGTGGAGGTTGCGAGGTTCGCCACCGAAGCACTGGATTGGCCTGACATGGTGTTAATTTGTGTGCGTCTGTGTGCTGCTTGGTGTGTGGTGTGTGGTGTGTGCGCTGTCATTGTCACATATAGCACGGCTGCGTTATTACCCCCATCCACATTTCTCAGTTCCTGTAAGCCAGCTCCCCCCTCCAATGGCTCAACTTTGGCATCGGTTGCCCCTGGCACACGATGCGGAGGCCATGGAGAACCAAAGGCTAGAATAAATACGTGCCGTTGGCTAGGCATGGTGTGCGTGGTCTCATATAGATTCGACTACACGTACTACGCACTGCGTGAGACTCTCTCACGCATATCGATGAGACACAATTCCATCTTACACTCACTTCTGTTCCCTCCGAGGGATTTTCCTGGACCTTTGGTTGGAGGTATTACATTGACAGCTCCCTGGGAGCGATATGCCGCTCCGCCGTTGTCAGGCTGCTATTCCTTGGCCTTGATCCTAGGTAGTTCCATTCCATTCAGCTAGATTTGGCCGGGATACCCTGATCTAGGATCCCGGCAAACGAGCTAGTGAGGTGTTGACAAGTTCTGCAAGCTTTCGTTATAGAAGCAACAAGTGTCTTGCGGTGAGAAGACAGCAGCAGTCCTTTGCATATGGCGCTCCCATATTTTCTATTGGCGACGAGATCGAAATATCATTCGTCCGTCTTCTAGGATTCCGAGTTGTACGTCTTACTGTGCTTCAATGCCTCCTTCTGACACACACGTGGTATAGTAGATACCCAGAAGTTGTCAATGAGATTTGATATCCGGATTCATGTAGTATCAGCCCACCACTCATTTGGGATAAATAGCCATGTCTGGAAATCCATCTCGGAAAAAGAAGCAGGGCCATGCTTGAATGGCTCAAAAAATTAGTCAGATTATCTCATGCGCAAGATAGTGAGAGACGGAATAATGTGCATTTTGGGGAGGATTCTTGCTAAGCCATATTTGCAATTTGTTGTCGACCACTCGGTCGGTGGTTGTCCGCTACATCCAACGGCTGGAGACGCCAAAAGCTGAGGAAGTTACGGAGACGATGGAACACGGCATACACGTAGGGTCCATAGATCCTGGCCATTGTGGTTGCAAAGATCTCCAAAGCATTTCCAGCAGGTCAGCATTGCGACTAAGATGGCTGGCTGATTTACCCGTTGCGTACCGTGCCGCTCCTGCTGCTATGCTGACGTGGTTTCTGCAAAGCAATATAGCTAACCAGACCAAGATATTCCAGCGGTGTGGGATCTCGTTTCAACTGCCGCTCGCCTTACAGTGAGGGGTCCTCGGTTGCCCCTGTTGCTGCAGCCTGTAAGAAAAGTCATTCGCACATTAGGGGAATTTCACTGCACGAAAGCACATCCATCTGCAGTGTGAACATGGATGGCCAGGTCCAGACAGCCCTCGGCAATGCAGCATGCAACGCATTCCCGTAGTGTCAATTAACTAATTACCAGACCTCCAGGACCGAAGGTAGTGCTTGACATTCCTGGCATCATTTTGTTCACCAAGTTAGATTAGGGTTGAAGCTCGGATCTCTTGGTCAATGTGACAGAATCCGATTTGATAGCGACGCACAGAAGATTCCGATCGATCCGGATCTTTCGTATCGAATAGCGGAACTCGGAAAACCTTGGCTACGCTACCATGGCCCCATTCAACGACCTTCAAGTTTGAGAGGTTGAGTGATATTCCTATGATCGGCCTAAGTCTTAAGACCGAGCTTTCAAAGCGCTTTGGGGTATGGACTCCCTTCATGCGCAATGCGTGTTTAATTGACTCTGTTGTCTGATCACCAATGGCAATCCCAACTCAGACAGAGGAAGAGGCTTAGAAGATGTCATTTTCTATGCGAGGCGTCAGGGCGATCTCAACTGCCTCTCCAGCTCCCTACCTAAAGTTCCTGCAAGTACTCAAGCGAGTTGAGGCTGAAAGTAGGATCTCCTCATCCGAGATTGCCCTTTTTGTCTGATTGGAGGATGATTCGCTAATGATTCCATTTGGGAATGCGGCTCGCCATAAAGTAGCTTCAGTATAGGATAGCTGATCTCAATTTGATGTTTTTTTCTCTGTATGAGTTTGAAAAGACCAGTTTGCGAAATGACTTCTTACGCTGACAGGAGCAAGACGAACGTTGAATGTAATTGCTTGGGGTGTCCGTTCCGAATTGCGCGGCCAATCGGAGATTTGCATTCAACATCGTCGCATGCAAGTCTCCAATACCCGTTGTTACGGTGCCTAGATCTGCTTTTCCCGATTATCGTGAAGTTTTGCCAATGTAAGCGAATTTTGCTCGCAATCCGGCCCCATGCAATCGCCGTATGAGTATTGCTCGCAAACCCCATTTTAGCTAGCAAAGCCTGTGATAAGTTATCCAGAGTGTTTCGGGTATGAAGAAATAGGGTAGCGACCAATTCCTAAAGATGTATTTTATTTAGAAGTGCCCGTTTGACCTGTAATATTCTATGAAGATTTTCTCAACCTAGTGGGACATCCCGAATCCACAGGGGGGTGCCGAGAGACGATCAATATGCATAATGTCCAAGCTCCCTAGTTTAGTAGCCCTTTTTATCGATGACAGGTTACGATCGACAGGTCTGAGCTCTTACAAGGCTATCAACCTCAGCTCAAAGACAGAACTGCTCGAGTATTCGACGGCTAGAACCTGCTAACACGTGTTCCCGAGAACCCCAAAGTATCGTGGTCGCGTGGATGTATGCTTGCAAAAAGCATCCAATTTAGTCTTGGCAGTAGTCGCAAGTACTGTACAGTGTTCGTGCATCAATGAATTACGACTTCAAACAAGCAGTATGAAGTTGTGATAGGTTCGGCCTCCTGGATGAACCTGTGCATTAGTGCTCATCAGGCCGCGGAAAGCCGTTTCACCTCTTGAGGCCCGACGAGCGAAGGGGGTGTGGTGGTCTAGTAAGACGAGCACAGGGTTTGCTTGTCCTCAAAGTGCTCGTACTCGTACCTCTCGAAAAGTCCTAGCTGGACGGGTAGTAGAGACTCGAAGTGGCCGTGCTGCGGGGGGTAATAGCACGGGCATTAAGGGATTCCTCGGCCCTGTCGTCGACGCCTATATCGTTCTAGTATTAATGGACCGCCACGCCTCACAGAGGACAGAGGGGCAGGCAAAATTGGACAGCGTGCAGCCGGACAGCTCAGCCGGCTCCACGAAAGACTCACGGAACCTTGCCTCCCTGACTTTCGTGCAGATAGTGAGATAATTCAGCGATTCAGAGTTGGTCAGCCGTAGTAAAGGGGGGCTATCTGCATCTGCAGTAGAACGAATGCGTACAATCAAGCCAATCCGATCAGGATGCGGTGAGGATATGTTGACCCCAATCGCCAGGGAATCAATCATTGGGTCATTAGTAAGAGAACTTTTGTTGATGAGACGAGGATTGAAGATGGGCGAGCGGAAGGACGAATTGGAAAAGGAAGTTTTAGGTTTCGTCGTCCAACTGTGTCCAACTGCGACTTCCCAGCTACAATTGTTTCCTACCATTTCCACACCGCACTGGAGTAACTCTATCCGATCATCTGATTTGGATAAACCACCAAACTCAATAAAGATGTGGGTCGCCTAGCTTGGGGTTGTTCTCATGCGTTTTAAGGAATAAACTTGCCTAGGTAGGTACTGAAACATCCTTATGTGCCTTACTTAAGTACTTATACCGAGCACTTAAGAACATTTTGAAGTGACAAGTAATTCTAGTATTCAAGTATAGGTACCTTGCTATTTCAAGCTTAAAATTAATCTAGAGTTATAATCAAGATGCCCGTCAAATACCGTACGTACCTAGTTCGCTTCCAATTACATAGAGCTAGAGACCGCTATTAAGAAGCCAAGCTATACTAACTCCACTAATACTCAACTTCTAAATGGCCTTAGCTATTAATCGTTGGCTATACAAGGAGACAGCTATGAATGTTTCCAATCTCGTATTATTTGCCTACGGTAGAAGCAGCATGTTTAAACTAGGTAGGGTGAATGGAAAAGCGCTCTCTTTTTAGTCAGAAGCTAACATAACAAACTATAAGTGCCCTCTCAGATAATATTCCAATCAAGGCTTATCTCTTTTACTTGGAGGCGTGTAGCCAGAAACTGCCCATTGTTAATTTTCTAGCAGCAACCAATCAAGTTCAAGACTTCTCTTAATAGATATAGGTATCAAGTTGCCGTCTACCAAAGACCCCTTGCAGCAATATATGTCGAGTTTTGTAATGTCTATGCTAAGCTCTGAGTTATAAGTACATACTAGACACTCTCGGTTCGGGCCGTTGAGATAGTACATTACTGGAACGTCGCTATGAAATTATAGGCATTAACGCGCAAATATACTCCTATATCGCTCAACTCTAAGGTCAGCGATATGGTTCGGGATCGCCCCCTCCCTTATGTTGTATTATATTTAGGGAAATTTCGATACTCGATGGACTTTGTACTAAATTCGTTGTGTCTACGAGTGCTTAACTAAGTCCAATGGTGTACTACGCACGTTTCATTGGTTATTCTACATGAGATTATGTTCTGAAACTCGGGCATATTGGTGCTGCCCTTCAGTAATTATCTAATATCTGTACTTGAACATAACAGCTAAGGAGTAAACATGTCTTAAGAGATCTTCGAATCTATTGTCACAATCTTAAGAGCTAAACCCCCGAGTCCATGAAACGATACGATCACCCTAACTCTACATCACAATCCAGTTTCATTCGGGATATCAACATTTCAGAGTATAATGATGGATAAATAAACATGACTGAGAATTCGATAACCAGCTGTAAAGAGTTTTGCTTTGATAAAGGCCATGTTAGATATCAAGTTCTATAGCGTTGACTGGTATGGATTTCGGACCCAGCAACATGTGAGACCCATCGAAAGCCTAACAGAAAAGTAAACATGCTTTAGGGAATTAATTATAACCAGATATATATCTTGTACAGTACTGGAATATTGCACTCGAAGATAGTCGAGACAGTTTCAGTTGTTGGGGGGGGGGGGTTGATAGAAGTACTTATTCCGGCTTATAATCCAGGTAAATCGACTTTTCCCGTATAAAGTTTACGATAATTATAACTTGGGTATTTAGGAAAGACACTACCTTAATATTGCATATCGTCTCGTGGCACATCTGGGATGACAGGAAAAGACATTGTTCTGCAGGGAGCTAGAAATTAATTATCTAGGCCGAGGTCGTGATGTACGTATAGGAAGTCTCTCCGTCTCCTATGTCTTAAGTAACCCTAGTAGGGGAAACGTCTGATACATACATATATCGCAAGATTTTGCTAGATAATCGATGTTATATTTGGAAATTGTCTGAGTTTTAGAAGAAAGAGGTACGTTCGTAACAATGGGACTTATGAATCCGAACGTTCAGAATATTGGCTTGCGACATTGGAATAAGGCGTAGTTGGTGAGCCTATGTACACAGGTAGATATGCATGTTTTGGTTGAGAAAATGGAAGAAGCCGATCGATGGGGGTAGTAGGCATTAAAATACGCCATTGAATATTTAGAGAAGCCCTATCAACATTGCATGATAAGCGTGTAAGATATATTCTCCTCGTATGCGTGTGCTCATGGTTACCTAATTCAGGATTCAACTGGACATCATGGATACGCTGGGACTAAATTCCAGAAAACCAGCCACTGAAGGTCATTCTGGATGGGATCATCATACACTACCATGCGATATTGGTATCAGACAGAGAATATATTTGGTCTCACGCGCTGTTAACGTGACCAGGAACGCGAAATATAAAATAATATATATTCTATTGCTACCACTAGCCATCTACTAGTCTCCGCGGAAATGCTTACTCAATTCACTTCTTGTGAGACTTTTCCCTTCTGCAACTAAAGAGATCAACTTTTCATGCGCCGGCAACCCATGCTCGTCACCCAGATACCTCGCCGTTTCCACAAGCCAGCCATTGAAGTCTTCGATCTCAGTCTTCTTACCCGCCCTAACATCCTGCAGCATCGAGCTCGTATTTTCCGCCACCTTCGCACCAACAACATATACCATCGCTTTTAGCCGCTCAAATGAAAATCTCTCTATAAGCTCCTCTCGAACCTTTCGAACACTTTCTTCCGTAGCCGACCCCGACGCTGTGCCCTCGTTCTTCAGCATGGCATTGCTACTCGGGTGCCGCACCAGCGCCGTCAACGTACGACTCGCCTCCTCTAGCAGCATATCCACAACGTCCGCCAACCCATCATTCCTCTCCGCAAAGATCTCCCCATTCTTGCATCTCAGCACAGCCGTCAACGGATTGATAACCGCATTAACCACAAGCTTCTCCAGCTGCGCCACCCACAGCTCCCTCGTAGGCACTCTACGCGCAGCCAAGTCCGGCGCCCCGATAATCTGCTCGGCCAGATAGTCAGACCCGGAACCGGAACCGGAACTAGTGTCACCGTCCCCACCCATCACGGTCCCGACCAACACATTCGCGGGCGACGCATGAACGCTACGGAACGGGCCCAGGGACGTCACGCCATGCGTCGTGACACAAGCCAGCCACTTGGGGCCCTTGCCGCCGGGGAACCTTGCGGAAACATACGCCTCGCCTAGCGGGGGCCACAACTTGCACATCCCATTCTGCGTAAAAGCCACAGTTGACTCACTACCCAAGTACCGTCTCAGCCGATCGACCTGGGGCAGCGCATCACCAGCCTTCGTCGCCACGATGAGATTCCTGATCCTGGCACCATCCGCCGGTTCCCTGAGCGAACCTTGGGGCGGCTTGGTTTCGGTCCACCATTCGATATCAAAATCGGCGTTGCGTTCGGGCTCGCCATTGCGCACTAGTTCAATACCTGGTTGGTCCCTCCACAGCTCTAGGAGATCCCTGCGGTGCACGACTAGGGTGATAGGGGGCCTAGGGTTGCTCTTTGCAAGGAAGCTCGAGTATAGACGACCGATGTTTCCGACGCCCAGCACGTATATACGACGGCGCTCGTCGTCTTCATTTGACGGTCTTCTTACATCCGAGGATGTGCCGATGCTGGATGCGTCTTTGGGCAAGTTCTCCAGGCTCCAGGCATACAGTCTCGGAGGCTCTGTGCGGTCTTCAAGGACTCGTTGCAACCATTTTGCAGGGGTTTGCTGTGTGCTTATGGAGTAGGGAACCATGCGTGAAGGGTATCTAGACGAAAGGGTCTTGACGCTACTCCTAGCCCATCGGATAGTGTTCATGATAATCCGGCCTATCTCTTAGGCCTAGAATTCGTGAAACTATCCCCTTAGACAATGTGGAAGCTCTACACATATTCCCCGCTGGCGGTAACCAATTAGAACCCAAATTGAACCTAGGACTTAGCTCCGATTGGTTACTCTCCGGTGTCAATTTGGGGAAACTCCGTATCACGTGCATCTGATAAACCTCATATATCATTCACACAATTCGGAATTGCAGCAAGATAGAAATTGTATAGGGGATGAGGGAGCCGTTCCAGATGAAGACCTTTTCATTGGACTACGCACGGTAGAACACGTAAAAGGAAAGTACATAAGAAATGAAGCTGTGTATTAACGACCTAATTCTACCGCCTAATTACTGAGGTTAAAGGTCTCGTATGCCTAATTCAGCACCCTCTTTTGTGGAAAATTGCAGTGTCAGGTTCTGAATACCTCCCTTTTAGCAGCATTGAAGGCTTTAACTTGAAGCCTAATTCTGAACTGTCGTCATACTAGCCGTGTTATTGCTTCCAATTATACCTGAGTGACAATATCAGGTACCCCGAACTTAACGCTTTCCTCCAGGAATGTCACACCATGGACAACCTCCAAGAGTTTCTTGTGAGGTTGCTCTTCCTTCATCTCCTCCTCCTTGGTCTTGGTGGAGAACTGGCCAAGGTTTGCCTGTTCTTCAGGTGTAGGGGCAGGAAGAGAAGTCACACAGGCGCTGAATAGAACAGATCTAATATTCTCCTTGGATGAATCGGGGATGTGGGGCCAAGGCGGTTGTGGGATATCACACAAGCTATGCTCTTCCGTCGCGATAGATTCCGTAGCCAAGCTATCTTGAGACGAAAGTGATTCGGGAAGATCGGCACGCGTGCTCTCACCGGTTTCCTCAATGCCGAGGGACGAGCAGTGTAAGGACGATAGTGAAGATAGAGACGACACGGAAGACTCGGACGACACAGACTTAGCAGCGGCTCTTGGCTAATTCCAGAGTTAGTTTAATTCAGAAAAGACGAATCTAAGGTGGTCATACCCACGGCACGGCTGTCAGGCCAATGTACTTGATTCTGTCTGGATGGATAACATCCCTTCCAATACGGTGGAAGTCGAATGCTACAGCCGCGGTGGGCGGTATGTCGCCCTTGACAATACCGTCCAGACTTAGGTAAGATCTGGTCTCGGCTGAAGGACGACATCGTGGGCAGCACTTGAACTGGCACTCTTCAGATTCACTAGGGACCCAGGGCTTTGTGCTCTTCAGGTGATCGAAACCCGGTGGAGGTAGAGTTGAAGATGATGATCGAGCAGCGACATCAAGGATCTGTTTTAGACGTTAACCATGCAATACTGTTGTGTCAAGGTAGAACACGTACATGCTCTCTCTGTTCTAAGATCTTACGGATCTGGTCTGGCGTGTACGTCTTCAACTGCTCTGCGGTAACCTCGCCAAAGAAACTGAGCTTCTTAGCTCTGCTCTCAGGACTTCGAGGTCGAACCGTCAGGTGCTTAGCGGCTTCGGCTCCGAGGAGATCGAAGCCCACCTAAGAAGGATGGTACGTTAGTTACCGCATTTTGCATGAGAAGACTTCAAATGAAAGGAGTAAATTACCGGGTGACCCTTCGCAATGGCATCTTCGATGAGGAGCTCTCGATCAGCGGTACATCGCCAAAGCCATCCCTAGTGGCCGGGCTGACCGCACAGGTAGCACGTCAGATGGGGATCGTATAATCGAGCCATTGTCGGGTGAGTACACGAAGGCTTGAAGCGAGGGATTTGAGATTCTGGGTGCGGGGACGCCGCCGCAGGCTTGGGATCCCGCGTTTTGTCGGCCATGAGTTGATGCGCGACGTACGAAAACATGCGAGACTACCGATACCGAATATAATGTGTTTTGGTTGATATTCGTATTATTTCGTTGTTGTTGGGGAGGGGGGGTTAGAATTTGGCTTGTTAAAAACAAACAGCTGGACTGAGCGCGTCTAGCCACGACTGGACGTGACCTGTCAACACCAGGACGGCGGAACCAGTGTCCAACGTTTATCCGCCTATTGATATTAGTGAGATATTGGTGGTGTAAACACACGTTATTGTGCTACTTGGAACCATCCATAATCAAAGTGAATTGAAACAAGTTAGCCAAAACTTGGGCTTCTTGAAGATCGCGAAGTTCCCATCAAAGAGTGCTTGGATGATGACAGGGTTTTCGAGAGTGTTTCAGCGGACGTAAGGCTATGATTAATTATTCCGATTACTCATTCAACTAGCATGACATCATTGCATACGTGCTTAAGCCACGTAGGTAAGTGTTACCTTAATCCAGAGAAGGGGCAACACTCGGTACCTAACCTATGACTACTGTCCTTGCACGAGGAAAGCCAGAAAAGAGCTTGTCGAGGGTTTGTTCAGAGTAGGGGTTACCTACATGTATCTTATTCGCCAACGCATGCGCCTAGGTACATATAGTCAATTCCACAAATTGAAGCTATTCCCAACAATGTAGAATTTCCCTTTCAAAGTTTCTTCTGGATTTTGAGCTGGCAAGTGGTGTTATCACTCGTATTATATATGATCGAGATCATCCAACTTATCGCTCATACCGTCTTTTTCGATTCCACTCCCCTGCTTAAACGGGCTGCATTAGTGGCGTGATAAGCCTGTTCTAGTACCTGATATAATCCATCTCCATATTCCAACTTGCTACCAATTGGGAGGAACTTCTCCTAGGTGTGCATTTAAGAGGTAGATGAATTTTGGTTCTTGTGGCTACTTGTGTGGTTCCTTCTCCATGTGAGCTCGTACCAATGCAGTAACAGAGCGCGGAGGAATGAATTGTCCGATTAATCGAACCAATCAAAACCAAGAGAGGTTCAAGGTGAGATGGGGGAGTGGAAGGGCAGAGATCGAGCTTTCGTGTTTTGTGGATCGTAGCTGTCGTGCAGCAACGGAACCCCCCCTTGTCGCCCCTTGTCTTCCCTTTGGACCTCTAAAAAAACATTGGACCCACTGTCCCAGTCGCGACAAGGGAGCGAGAAGGAGCAAATGAAAGCTCGGCGAGTTGCTGGCGGCCCCAGACGCCCGATTATTGTCCAACCTCATCCTCACCAACCTCCTCCACATCTACTGTCCATCTTCAACGACCGACACGGATGAGCATCGAGAGACCCGCATTTCCGAACGGTGACTTTGTCCTCATCGAGAATGTAAGATACCTATTTTCTTCTATTACTTGAAAGTTATTTTGTATCGATAGATACCTATCGTCCGCAATTTTGCATCCAAATCACCTTACCTAGTGCCTCGGCCCCTGGTCAGTTCGAGGTAAACAAACCAATTGACTTTACCGAGGCCCTCGTATCGACCCGTCCATGCTCGAAAACATCATCTCCCACCCGATCTTCCATCACTAACATCATCACCGCCATAGAATTCTCGGACTAGGCCATCTATTACCGATTGAAAACTAAGGGCATCACCATGTCGGTCAAGATTGAGAAGGAGACGATTCGCCATGCGACCGAGAGCGTCGCTGGCGCCGGCGCTCTAACGAACCTGCCCGTGCATATTCCTCGCGACGGCCCTCTCCCAGGCACGAGTGGAAAGCATCCTATCGCAGAGGCTATCGGCACGGCGATTACTGGAGGCAAGAAAAACGCTGGTACGAGGGGCTACCTGATGGTGCGTTGTTATTTAATTTTGCTTTTTTCCAATTGTGCGACCCGCTGAGCCACAGTTGATTGACTCGCTTGCTTACCACAGGCCTACATCAACGAGCTTGAGAGAAATCCGCTGCGAACGAAGATGCTCACAGCCGGAACTCTCGCCGGCCTACAAGAGTTCCTCGCGTCGTGGCTTGCTAAAGATCGCAATAAGCATGGGAATTATTTTACGGCTCGAGTGCCGAAGATGGCGGCGTATGGCGCCCTTGTCAGCGCGCCCTTGGGCCACTTTCTGATCTGGTGCCTTCAAAAGGCCTTCAAGGGCCGCACGAGTCTCCGCGCTAAGATCGTTCAGATCCTTGTTAGCAACTTAGTTGTATGTACTCCTATCCCCACGATCATCCCACCACGGAACTGACGTGCATGCCGTAGGTTGCCCCGATCCAGAACGTGGTCTACCTTGTTGCTATGGCCCTCATCGCCGGTGCCCGGACTTATCACCAAGTGCGAGCAACAGTACGCGTCGGCTTCATGAAAGTCATGAAGGTCTCCTGGGTCACCTCGCCGCTCTGCCTCGCTTTCGCACAGGCATTCCTGCCTGAGGCTGCCTGGGTGCCCTTCTTCAATGTCACCGCCTTTATCATCGGTACATACATTAATACCGTCACTAAGAAGAAGAGACTTGCTGCACTACGCAAGAAGCACTTCGGTGATGGCGGCCGTGCTGGCTCCGCCTCCGTGGCCGGCGGACGGCCTGAGTCTGAGTACCCTCCACCAGGTATGGGACCTAACCCCCCATACTAAGCTGTAAATGAAACGTCGGGGTTGGGGGATGGATTATGGATGGAGGGTCGGATGGTATGTGAATATTTTTAAATGTTATTGAGGATGATATTGGAGCTGGCTTGACTTCATGTCGGGAATACCATTTCACATGACGTCGTTATATAACGTGACGAAGGGAAAACAGGTAGGCTTGGGGTTATATCTTGGGACGATCCGTGATGTGTTCAGGAGTATCCGCGCTTATATAATTTGCTTTCGTCCTGTTTTTTCACAGTACTAGTAAAATATTTCCTCAAGTAGTTGATAAACAAAATAAACTTTTTTCAATCTAAGTCTCTTCTCATCATCTCGTCATGGATCGTCGGGAAGACCTATAAATGTGCTAGACAAGAAAGCTCATGAGGCATTTATGAAATCAAGGCGTAGCCGATCAATATTGATATATGTACTTGATATAATATTCCTAAAGGATATCTATTGACTTCTAACCTGATATTTGTTCTCTGCCCAAAAGCCCTATCCCAACATATCCCATTCTTGGTTGGCACCATCAGGGTATTTACGCGGTAAAGTCGACGCAAGACTCGTAAGTCTGCCTGGCACCGGTGCCATACCACCACCATTGAATAACCTTATATGTGAACCTCGGTCAGAACACAACCTCCTCCTTTCTCGGAAGAAATTCAACGGGGAAACTTACACAAGCACCGGCTTCAGAGCACTGGGAGCCCAGGTCCTCGGGGATAGTAACGTTGAAGTTGGTCTGGTTGGCCGGGGTCTGGTGAGCGTAGAACTGGCGCTCATCGGCGTATCCGGAAGGCCAGCTGAGGAGCGGCTTCCCGATGATGGTGTTGGTCTTGGTGTCGACGATGGACACGTTGGCGGAACCGGCGTGGGGGATGCTGAGCTGGACTTGGATGTTGACGGTCTGGCCCGGGGCGTACTTCTGCACGTTGGCCGCGTTGTCGGCGTACTGCAGGCCGCGGCACAGCCATAGGTTGCACAGTTCTCCGTGGTAGCCTGAGTCTGCGGCGGCTAGTTCGGGTAGCCCTTCTACGTGCGACGTCTTGTCTCCCTTGATGTTGTTCACGACCGATGCGCCACATGCGGCTACGGATGCGTCCCCCGGCCCGCGTGGAGTGGGCTTTGAGATGAGGCCGTGGGCTGAGACGGTGGCGGCAAGGGCCGCGAGGGAGACGAGTTGAGGGAGCATTTTAACTGTTATTGGAAGATACCAGAGCTTCAGTCTTTATTAAGTCGTAGAGGGGTAGTTATTATCGCAGCTCCTGTATTCAGATTCTGTCTTTCGAACATCAGCTAAGCTGGGAATAGGAGCTCTTTTGTACCCCTTTGTGCTCAATTTCTAATTCCAAATATCTCCACCCGGAACCTTGCCGCCAGGAAATTTAATCAAAGTTCAAGACCAAGGACTTATTTTTTCGCCCGCGAGACAATATATTCGAAGGGCGGCCCTGGTCGTGGGGGGCGTGCCTATCTGGATGCCATATTGCCGGTAAAATGTGGACGTCGTTGTAGTGGCGCGCGGTTAAAAAGGAGGATGTGCAAATCCTAAAATCCAGACGTCCAAATTCATCAACTTCGGCACGTATAGTGCCTTTAAGGTATCCGGTCCCTGCATAGGGAGGTTGTACTCCGCGGAACGACCTGTTTCCGGCGGGATATGATCCAGGCAAGACAAAGTCGGGCTCTAGCCTAGGCTGATAGTGCAGGCGCATTCCAAGCTTTCGAGCCTTGTATAAGCGATAAGGGTTACTCTGATGAGCGTCTTCCTCGCTAGCACGTCATGACTTTTTAATGGCCGAAGAGCCTCCATGGAGTTTCTCTGCAGCCCTGCTATACATACAGATAATTGTTAGCCAAGGCTGCTAACCTTCCATTCACATGGGATTTTGATAATAACCATCACGGGATACCTCTTTAAGAGGCCAACTTTTCAGGGTCCAGCTGCAAGAATGAATTCTCTTATATTAAAGACCTCAAGGGGAGAGTCAACAGTCCCTGGAAGTTACCTATCGATGGATTAGATGATAAATAGTTCCCTACTGTTGAGCGCGGGATCTACCAGGAAAGCATCGTCTCTCTAAATAGCTTCCCCTCATCTCAACACTTTTCTTTGTGAGCATTCTGTCGTGGTACGGTATAGTCGAAGATGACGGGAGAACACTTAGTAGAATAACTACCAGTAGACTTATTATAGCCCAGAGGCCCTGGTCTCACCATTTAACCTTTCCCCAAATATTTTGAGGATGATAAGTTAGAATAGGCTTGAAGTCAGATGAGTCACATGTGAATTTTCAAACCTACTACAACCTAAAAAGTAATACGGATTGCTAGATGTATAGGTACCTAGATAGATATGGTGATCATGTTACAGTACTCTCTGTAGTCTTGAATGTTAAATGCATAACCTCTTTAAGCTTCCACCCGATAACATTAGTTATAACCAATGATCTCTCGCACTTACCTTAGGTAACCATCAACTCGGCAATGAATGGAAATCGCAGCTATGTAATTGGCTATTACTAATACCTTAATGGCTCATGCACTTTCCCTATACTAACACCCTATACTAACAACAGTGATTTTGCCGTCCTTCACCGGTCCCAATGCCGCCGAATTAACTCGACCTTGACATCATCCCACCCTCCAAAAATTATTTTTGCTTAGAAACGCTCCTCTTTCGGCGACCTTCAATCAAAGCTCCAAAATGCCGCCTCCCCTTCCTATGCGCTGCACGCGCGCATACTCCTCGTCGTCTCTAGCCAAGATATTTGTACGGCTCTTGAGCACGTCGTCACTATCACCTACATGTAGCAGCAATTCCATCCTTGATGTGCTACTGCCGCCGAGGGCCCGAGCTTTCCACCTCCCCACCGCTCCGAAGCAACCGGTAGCTCTCCGAAGCCGAAGCAGGAACAATCGGCTCCGAAGTACTGGAAACACCGCCATACAAGCTGAAGGCCGACGTCCATTCAGTATCACAGCTACCTTGCGCAAGACCCAAGTAGTGTACAACCCGCAGAAGGACGAAGATGGGAACGACATGCTCCTGGAGATCACGCCGCGCGCCGCCAACGTAAGTCATTCTACCCTTTCCTCTCCACCTGGATCACTAGCAATTAGCTAAACAATACCCCTCTCAACAGAGACTCTCCAAGATCATGGAGAAGGACAAGAACCCGAACCTCGCGCTGCGCATCTCAGTCGAGTCCGGCGGCTGCCACGGATTCCAGTACCTGATGTCGTTAACTACGTTGCCACCCACTCTCCCCTCTGCCTCCACCTCTCCATCCTCAACCGGAAACCCGCATCTTCCACCCGAAACATCGTCCTCGCCGTCAAACCCCGCGAGCACAGACGCAGAGGAAACAGCCTCCGAAGTCGCCCCCTTCACAACAACGAGCGCCTCTCCCTCCGCGCCCAGCATCGGCGAAGACGACACCATATTCGAGTGGGTCCCCGACACACCCTCCGATTCCGACTCCCCCGCCAGCGCAGACAAAACAGCATCTCTAGCATCCGGGCAACCGGGTCTCGTCCCCGGAACGCCGAAAGTGATCCTGGACGCGCCGAGCCTAGAGTTACTCAAGGGCAGCAAGATCGACTTCACGATGGAGCTGATCGGGAGCCAATTCAAGATCGTGGACAACCCCGCCGCGACTAGCAGTTGCGGGTGCGGCACTAGTTTCGATATCAAGTTCTGAGATGCTTGGCCCCCCTTGATACGTCTCCTCACGTACTATATTCAGACCCTGTATATATGTATCTGTGTATATTTTGGCTCGATCCTATAGACCGCCGGAAGAAAGAGTTGTAAAAAAATGCTATGCAGTAATTTGTGGGATTATACTTCTAGAAGACTGGACATTTGCGCATAGCATAACCAAGAGCGAACTAGCTTTGGAGTTATAGAATAATACCACTTGATTGAATGACTCGAAAATAGGACGCCTCTTAGGCGGCACCTTTACTCACCTACCGGTGCAAATAACAACGCGACTATGAGGTAGTGCTATAGAAGATAGCTTTAATAAGGCTAATTTATCATTTATGGGCCTTGTGCTCATAATCATCGAACTTCTATCTTCATGGATATACGAATATTGAAGCGTTGGGCAAATTTACTATCTATGATAGAAATGTAGAATCGGCAGAACTTATCATGATATTGAGCTTCTTGAATGAGGCTTCACGAGGGGTATATTGAGTCTACCAGTCACAAGAACCTAGAAGGAACACACACGGAGTATGGGGTTGCCATGATCATCAAAGTCTCATTTCATTGGTAGCATCCGAAGCTTTTATGAACGCCGTGAACCATGCACGAAAGCAAACCCCATAATACCAGACCCATTAACCCTCAACCGTTAACCCTTTAGTTCATTTGTCGGATCAAGGCGTTGATCTTCTCCTCCCGGTTACCTAGGTCACCACCCTCAATGAAGTGCTTGAACTTGCGAGGTCGGAAACCGCCGTTGGGGTTGCTGAGCTTGAAGGGCCATAAGAAGTTGGAGGCCTGCTTGAAGTTGGGGCCAACCGTGTAGATCTCGTGAACAAGATCCTCAATACAGACAATGCCATACTTGCCAAGGTTCTCCTCGATGATGGCGTTGTCAGTCAAGGGAATGCGCTGCTTGTTGATCTTGCCATATCCACGCTTGTAGATGAGCTCCTTGACGCTCTTGAGGTTAGGGTAACCGTAGGCAACCCACGGCTCGACAATCTTGATCATCTCAGCGGTGGCCTTGGTGACACGGACGAAGACACCGTTGTTAATCTGAAGAAGACGGAGAAGCTGGAGGATCTTGCGGGGCTTGGGGGCAATCTTGTTGATACTGATCGGTAGTTAGCGTCTCTGTTCAATTTGGCCTTTAGAAGTCACAATAGACATACCCCTTGATTCGGATAACGAAGATCAACTTCTCCTCAGCAGGGACATGGAAGCTGCCCTCCTGCTTGGCGATGCGCTGAAGGCGGATCTTCTCGCGCTCGGCATCACGGTACTCCTTGACGTACTTCTCGGCACGCTTGAAGATGACAGCACGCTTCTCCTTGTTGATCTAGAATGCGCCGTTAGCTTGCACTCTATACTAGAATTGTACACACCAAATGCGTATTTCTCTTCCTCGATCAGACCCGAAAGATGGTTAACTTGCAACAACATCGACTTAAGTCTAGTTCGCAAAAGTGGTTGACATCACATCGCTTCCTTCACCTGAGCATAGTAGAAATGACTAACCTTCTTGCGCTGCTCGAGCTCAGCAGTCTTCTCGGCGCGAGCCTTCTCCTGGCTCTTGCGCTTCTTAAGGAGGGTCTCGGGGACGAGGACCTGGTCCTTGGTGGGAACGGTCCTATATTTACACTTAAGATTAGTACGTAGTCCACAATCATACATGATAATGCATGAATAGAGCGCCGGTTGGAGAATTGCCGACTGTAGCGCGACATTCTCATCGGTGGCTAACTCGCAGGGAAGTTTTTAATCGGTGAGATGCTTTGGATGATCGCTGATTCCATGCAGATCACAGCTTCCAAAGCATTCCCCCTCATCCGACAACACCTTGGACAAGTCCAAGAGATATGCTCGCTCTATATCAGCATTTGTAACAGCCATCTCTGATCTGTTTGCTAAGAATAAAAGCGGCAGATAGTTTTAAGAGAGAAGGACAGAGCCTTCATCTCCAACGCCCCAGAGCTCCATCTCTCAACCTGCAAGTTATGTTTCAAACCTGAAATGCTGAGGGAGAAGTCTAGGATAGATCGAGCTGGTTTGCAATGCCTCTTTCATACCATTTCCAGATATTCAAGAGAGCAATGCGATCCAGCCGAGAGGACCACGCCAATCTGCAAAATCCAAAAGCCGAACATCTATACGCTCTTTCAATTGAGAAGAAGAGAACTAGGGAGGAGTATCATACGTAGAGGCAGCCATTGTTGTCGTTGGGTGATGGCCGGTATGTAGATTGTCGACTCGATGTTGTTGGGTTGAAGGTTTGGAAAAATTGAAGAGAGACGCACAAAAAATTCAATAGGTAAAGTTTCGGTGCGGGACCTGTAGCTAGACTAACCAATATTGGGTTAGTGCACATGTGGTCCAAGCTGGACTGCACACCGCCCCAAGCGAAAGTGGAAAAGCCTTAGGGTTATCCCACTTTTAATTATTTCTGCCACTCTTGACCGCCAGCTTCTGACTCTCCCACACAAGAACAAACCCACCGAATTTTGTCACTGACCGATTTCCCTTGAAAAACTCGCGGTCAAGCCTCAGATCAACCAACCGTCAACCGAAGTCCAACAACCCAAAGAAAAAGATCATTCACAATGCCTCCCAAGAAAGCACCTCGTCCCGCCCAGGAGAATATCTCCCTTGGACCTCAGGTCCGTGAAGGTGAGTTACCTCCAAGCTGACGAAGACGGCGGGTAAAAATCACGAATAATCTTGCTAACATGTGCCCCGCGCTTCGCAGGCGAGCTCGTCTTTGGCGTTGCCCGTATCTTCGCTTCCTTCAACGACACCTTCGTCCATGTCACCGATCTCAGGTTCGTCTAAACAATGCAATTAAATTAAATTCAATTCAGTTTTCGAATTCAATCCAAAACCCATGTTGTCTCGGGCTACAAGCGAATGAGGAGGAACGAAATTCCACTACGACCTTCTCTCGCTATGCCTATATCCATAAGAGACACATATATATATCCCCCCTTGACTTTGTGAATGGTTCATTAGGCTAACATTCTGGGTGATTCCAGTGGCCGCGAAACCATCACCCGAGTCACTGGTGGTATGAAGGTCAAGGCCGACCGTGACGAGTCGTCCCCCTACGCCGCCATGTTGGCAGCCCAGGACGTCGCCGCCCGCTGCAAGGAGCTTGGCATCAACGCTCTGCACATCAAGATCCGTGCCACCGGTGGTAACGGCACCAAGACCCCTGGTCCCGGTGCCCAGTCCGCCCTTCGTGCTCTGGCTCGTTCCGGCATGAAGATCGGCCGTATCGAGGACGTCACTCCCACCCCCTCCGACAGCACCCGCAGAAAGGGCGGTCGCCGTGGTCGTCGTCTGTGATCGCGCCATATCATACATCACCTGGCTGGTGGTTATGGGCTGCGATCTGGAGGCAATTGGCGGAATCGCGGGTTTGCATCTGGGCTTCTTCATCTCTGTGGCGTTGACAATTACGAGGAGAACGGCGTGGATCTAAAGAGGAATAGAGCATGCCTGGTCTCCATGATACTCAGGGTAGCTATGCTTATTGTCACATGATGCCTTTTGGCACGGCTACAGCAGAAATGAGAAATCGTTGATCAACGAACCCTCAATATACGTCTTCTATTACGTGATTATTATGGTAAAAACTTGCCATGACTTTGAATTTTCTACCGGCCTTGCAAGATGGGAACTTCCATGAATTAAAAACGAACTCAACGCATTATAGCGAAGGCTTTATTAGTGAGCTAAAGCAATTATTTGCATAGATGATCCTCTCTCAAAACGCCAATGCTATGCTAGATGTGACTTGCAACCCCCCAATGCCCTGCCAAATGCTATGAAGTCATACCGCCCTAAAACTCATCTATCAAACTCGGCACTGTTCTAAAGTTGATGGTCTTTCGTATCCTATCCCCCTATTTCTTGTATTCCGGCCTAAGGGCCCAGATTCCTCTCATAGTTGAACCCCTCTTCTCCATCTCCGCAACGCGTTCCAAGGCAATCTTGAACTGAGTAGACTGTTTCTTGGTGATGCAGTAGGGGTTGAAATGATCTACCAATGACTTCGTCGGGACTCGGCCTCCGTGTCTGGTAATAAACTCCGGGATCATCTTCACGAAGTCCTTGGTTCCGAGATTCGTGCTACTGGGTGCAGGCGAAGCAGAAGTGCTCGGGGTAGAGCTACCTGCGGGTGAGTTCAACCCTTGTCTGTCTGCTAGTCCAGCTAAGATACCCGCTGATCCGGGACCACCTCGGCCGCGACGTATGTTAAACGGTCCGCCGGTATGGCCTACTTGGCCGGTCCAAGTGACGGTGCCGATAGGTACAGAGCGTGCCTGTTCAGCTGCACGTCGAAGAGATGCAGCTGCTCCCGCTGCCGTACGCTCCGCATCTTGCTGGAGTAGTCTCGGGTTGGCTTGAAGCTGCTTCTTGCCATTGACAATTTTGTCATGCTCGAGTGCTGAGTGTATACCAGAACGAGAAAAGAGACCCTCCATAATTCGGTCTTCTTCCTTCGTCTCTGCTTTGGTTTCTGGTTCAGGCGCATAATCTTCAAGACCAGCTACGCCTTCTATGGCATGAATATCTGCATCACCGTCGTCATTCGCTGTCACGCTTTGTGCTTTGCTTCCTTCTACTGCCTCAGTGGCGTTTCGAGCTGAACTTTCAAAGCCGTTTTTGGCCGAGTCGTCGCCGAGTTTGACTTCCGAGCCTTTGAAGAGCTTCCCCGTCTCTGTTACTTTGTCCGCAGAGGACCCTAAGTTAAAGAGGTCATGTAAGTCCTGGAGCTGGAAAGTTGTGAGCTGCTTCGGGTCTTTCAACACCTTATTGCTCAAAAACTGCTTGAATATCTGTCGGTGGTACATCTTCTCTTCAATCGTACCCGCCGTCATTAGTCGATATATTGTAACTTCTTTCTTCTGACCAAGACGCCATGCTCGCTCCCGGGCTTGAACATCTGTCGAAGGATTCCAATCGGGATCAAATATGATAACTCGATTAGCGCCAGTCAAGTTGACACCCAATCCGCCAACCTTAGTGGTCAATAGAAATAGGTCGATCTCTGGCGTTTTGTTGAATTGGTCAACGAGATTCTGCCTCTCTTTGATAGCGGTGCCACCATCCATACGCAGGTAGTTGATATTCCCCAGACGCTTCACAAATGCCTCAAGTATGTCGAGCATCTGTACCCCTTGACTAAAGAGGAGTGTCTTGTGTCCAAGCTTCTTCCACTCACGGAGGACTGCTTCTAAAACTACCATCTTGCCAGACTTTTGGGTCATCCCCCAATTGTACCCTTTTTTAGTCTTCAAGTTGGGATCGACTAGGTCAGGGTGATTGCATATCTTTCGAAGGAGATCAATCCCATAGAGAGAGTTCCTTGTTCCTTTAAGAATAGCCTCCATTTCTCTAGACCCGAGGAAGAATTCATAAGCATCCCGTTGCGCCCGTGTTAGGTGACAGAAAAGGACTCGTTCTGTCTTCTGTGGCAGGTCAGCTGCTACATCGACCTTGAGTCGTTGGAGTAGAAAAGGACTAATTGTGTCCTTTAAGACTTCGGCACACTTTTGTGCAGTCATGATTTGGAGATTGTTGGCATTCGCGTAACCACCGAGACGTATAGGGATTTCAAATTGGTTACGGAAATCAACAAGCGTCCCCAATCTCATCGGAAAGATAAAATCAAACAATGACCATAGCTCCATGAGATTATTCTGCATCGGGGTGCCGGAGAGGATGACACGATTCGGTGTGCGCAACTCCTTGCAATAGATGGTGACTGCACTGTTTGGATTGCGGATTTTATGACCTTCATCAAGTACAGCATAGCCCCATTCTACCGGAGTCAAGAGAGGTCCGTATGTCTGCAAGCCAGCATAGGTTGTGACTAGAACATGGCCGTGCTTCACAACCCGGTCGACAATCTTCTTTGCGGCTTTGTTTATCTTTCCTTCCTCTGCTTCATCATACAACTCGTCCTCGTCCTCAATTCTACCTTCTGCTCTTACGTTGAGCATGCCACTACCAGACGAATGAAGAATCGACACGCGCAAAGGAGGCCACCAACGATGAAACTCGTTCACCCATTGTTTAAGGACAGTGGCGGGTGCTACAACGATGACGGGTTTGTTGAGCTGCTTGCTATGATGCAGAGTAGCAATGAATGAGATGAGTTGAATAGTTTTTCCAAGACCCATCTCGTCACCAACAATACCTCCGACTTTCTGGTAGTATAGCTCGGACAGCCATCGCACGCCTGTCTTTTGATAGTCGAAAAGTGCAGGATATATGTCGCCAGGTAGTTTCAAGCCATTTTCGAAGATATGATCTGGGTGGTCGGGTGAAGGCTTTAACCACTCGTCCTCGTCTCCGCTATCAGCTTCATCGTGACCTTCGTCCCTTCTCTCCTGACGCTTTCGACGTCTGGCTCTGCTACGTCTATCAATCCAGTCTGCAAGCCGAGCCTGATAGCCAGCCTCGTTTCCATCGTCGATCTTACTAAGATCTACCTTGCCGTCATCCTTGGTTGCCTTCTTGGACTTCTTCCGAGGTCGCTCACGGTCGTAATCTTCTGACTCTTGATCGAGAATGGAGTCGGCCTCAGCTGCGTCAGAAGAAGCCTGTGGCGTGAACTCGTCGTCCGATGCAGCTGTGCGCCTTGCTTTTCTCTTCTTTTGCGGTCGTGGACGCAACGAGAATTCGCTCACAGCTGCCGCAGCGGCTAGGTCGGGTTCTTCGTCAAATCCAGGCGCACGGAGATTTTGATGAGACTGCGGTTCGTAGCCAGCTTGTTCCTCCAGCTGCTCTGCTGCAGCTTCATCTTCGGCGTCAACCAAAGCATCAGCTAACTCTCCCTCGACACCTTGAGGTCGAGGTCCTCCAATGTTTGCGAATGGCGTTATCTTGCCAGTGCGAATTAGGAATTCACGATGACTTTCATTGGGCAATTTCCTGTTTCCACTCGGGATATCCTCGGAATGTTCGCCTTCTCGGTGTCGCTCTTCAACTCGAGCGCGGAGGTCAGCTATATCCTTGTTTGCTTGTTCGATATCCCCATCGATTCGGGCGATCTTCTCTCGTATGGTTTGCTTCACTTGGGGTATACCAATAGCTTTCTGATACTGCTCCTCCAGCGTTTTCTTCTGAGCTTTGAGCTTCTGTATGCTAGCTTCAACTTTCTCGATGCGCTTCTCATCTCGCTTGTCCTCGGCGTCAATTAAGGCGAGATGCGCCTGGTAGGTGATATCTCTCTCGAGGTCATCCTGGTCGCGCACGTTCGCTGTAAGATTCTTGAGGGCAGATGCTTCGTCTGTAATCTCGGGGGCTATGCTATTATCCTCGTCGGCATTGGCGGAAGCTTCTTGCACAATCGTTGATATTTGTTCATTGATTGACATGTTGGCTTGAGAACCTCTCTTCTCCTTCTTCAAAGCTTCCTCATTACCAGATTCGGAAGCCATGATTGGCTAAATTAAATTGCAACAGTCATTAAAAGAGGTGTGTGAATTTAGGAGATAAAGAAGAATGACAAAAAGTGTAATCGTGTGAACAAGCGCAAGAGAAAGCGCAAAAGAACTGATGTCTATTTTACGTTGGTATCAGTTTGGAATGAGAGAAGAAGTATGGGACAATTTGGTAGTTATACAAGTAAGTGGAACGAAAAGAAAGGTCTATAATGTGAGAAGGGGTGATTGAAGCAGAGTAAAAACTCATGTGGGCGGAAAGAATGAATGTGTTGAGGCTCTCTTGTTGCCTTCAGGTAAACTCTTGGGAGGCCAAACCTTATAGTGAATGCAGGTGCGTCGAGTCACGAATGACGCACAGGACAGCGCTAATTGGTTTATCTAATGGATTAGCGTTGGAACCTACGGCGACCTATCGATAAGCCCTACTATGTGAAAGCTTATTAATTAGCAGTAAACTGAAACCTTGCCTAATACGGATAAGCTTCTTAACTCTGAGTACAACGAGTAATACCTAGTACAGGTATGGAAATGTATGATGCTGTGATATATACCTACCTTACATATACCTGTGAAGCTCTGGAATTGCTAACGTAGAGCCAATACGTAAATCCTTGTTATCCTTAATATTTTCTCGGAGATTTTGGTTCGTAATACGATTGACCGACGTAAGGTACACATGATTTGGCAGCATGTTTGCTTGCTACATGTATGTATAATATGGCACATGCAGTACATATACCTAGTTTGAGGCTTCTACGCAGTACAAAGACTCTCTTACAGATTATTCAGGAGGCATATATGGCTCGTTCTAAAGGAGAAAAATTGATAATATGTAGGAAGATATGTAAGAGAACCTAGGTAGTTTCTTGGTGGAATGAGTATAGTGTTTTGTATTATTCGAAGTGTTTTCAATGATTATTCAAGCGTACCTAGTATCTTGCCTTGCACTCATGCGTCTCAAAAATACGAGGGGTTGCAGGAGAAAGCTGAGAGGATGATAATAATATATACTTGTAACATTATACCAAGTAAGGGGAATCAAGATGGATTACAGTTTGAAGCCTCAGCCCACGTTGGCATTAGTATTGCCTTTGTTTCCGATGTACATTGAGCACGGACCAACGAGTCATATGTAAGAACGCTGGAGTTATCGTACTAAGAATAGAAAATTGGGATTTTCAGATCTGATTTTCTCATCTCCGTTTCTTTTTAAGCGGAACCTAGAGTATTTCGTTGGAACTACCTAGGGCTGCTAGGTAAGGTTATCCGTAGATGGATCCCTGGATAATATTCTGATATATCAATTGTTATGGTAACTAAGACGAATGCAATCAAACGAATTATGCGTTGCGCTTCGATTTAGTCGGAACATTGCAATGTGCCCCCGATGCTACGTCGCCTCATCTGAGCTTACTTCTAGACCTTACCATAGCGAGCTCGCTCTATACCCGATGGTAATATGAGATGCAATCAGACCAATGGCGTCAGCGAAGTCTAAAAGCCGGCAGTGCATATCCCCCTTTGGTCTAGGTATCTCCTCACCGCAGCCTTGGTGAAACAACCCAAGCATTGTCTTCTCATCAAAAAATAATAGAGCACATAGGCAGCAGTGAATGACTACAAAAACAAGGTAGGAAAGGCCCGACTCAATCGCTTGCTAATGCTACCAGATTGCTATTTGATACTACGGCCGTTCTGTGCTCTACGGTCTTTACAGGTTGTTTCCAAGCCACCTAGATCATTCCCCCAGTCAGGACCCCTCAATTATTTCCTTTCACGGGAGGAGCCTATCTAACGTAGCTGTGGATGCTACGGAGTCAATCGATCGTTGGTGTGATCCACCTGCCTCTCCGGGGTGGACAACCCTTGGTAACGAAGCATGACCTCACTGCGCGAGATTGAAGTATAGAGTGATAGCCGCTGTTTCCTCTAAGCTGAGAATGAGGCACTTCATCTCATTGGTTATCTCATCCAATCTTAGGACGATGTGGATCTTGATGACAGTTACTTATCGTTGTAATTGGGTAGCTAAGGTACCTGCATACCCCTGATCACCTCCTTACGGACGAAACGTTTCAACCGATAGTTATTGGCATCGCCCTTGCTCAAGCGGAGGTGTTGATTCTCCCTATGGCAGGCGCGTAGATCCCGTGAGACGGATGAAGCAGAACAGCCTCCTCCCTTGCGGGACTACTTAAAGTCCACCGACTACGCCTCATCTACACATTGTCCTATAGCCATGCTAGGTAGCTGACTGGCTTGAGACATTCCTGTCGGAAGCTTGCCCAAGCGGATGCGAGCTGCGAACCCCAGGTATTTGAAGGCCATATTCCCCGGATACATACTCCAGAGCAGATCGTCGATCAAGTCTTACAGTGTTTCACCACTTTGGCACACATAATAGCCTACCTTGCTGTTCCCAGCACAAGAGAATAGTAGAAACGACATACCATTCATGATGTTGTTCTGCAAAGTCAGCACGTGGATGGCGAGGCTCATGCCTCTCCTCGTGCCGACGGCCTGCAGCGCCGCCCCGGCCGCAGCCAACGACCACCGCGTAGTGGTCTACTACCAGACGACCAACTTTAACAACAGCGCGACGTCGCACATATCTCTCCTCCCTCTCATCAACACCTCCCCCGTGTCCGTGACGCACGTGCTGATCGCCGCGATCCACGTCATCGACGACGACGGAGGCATCCATCTAAACGACTACCCACCAGACAACGAACGTTTCGACCAAGTATGGTCGGACGCAGCGCAGCTGCAAGCTCAAGGCGTCACCGTAATGGCCATGGTGGGCGGCGCGGCAGCCGGTTCCTTCAAGCGGCTGGACGGCGACGACGCGTCCTTCGAGAAGTACTACGGGCCGCTGCACGACATGATCGGGACGTACAACCTGCAGGGGCTGGACCTGGACGTCGAGGAGAGCATGTCGCTCAGCGGCGTGATCCGGCTGATCGACCGTCTGAAGAAGGACTTCGGCGACGGCTTCATCATCTCCCTCGCACCCGTGGCCTCTGCGCTGACCGAGGGCGGCGGCAACCTGTCGGGGTTTAATTACTTCGACTTGGAGAAGCAGCGGGGCAGCTCGATTGCTTTTTATAACGGGCAGTTCTACTACGGATGGGGCGACGCTAGCAGCGCATCTGATTACGAGTCCATCATCGACGACGGGTTCCCCGCTAATAAGGTGGTCATGGGGCTTGTGACGAACCCGGCTAACGGCGGCGGGTACGTGGACCTGAACACGCAGGCCACCGTGCTCCAGGAGCTCACGTCCGAGAACCCGAGCTTCGGCGGCGTTGCCGGTTGGGAGTACTTCAACTCACTACCGGATAGCAACTCGCCGTGGGAATGGGCGCAATGGATGGCTGAGCACGTTCGGTCTGCTGCTGCTACGACAGGCGAGAAACGCGAGATCCCGACTACCGAGGCGGTCTGGAGGCGTGTCCGAAAGGCGGGACGACGGGTAAGGAGGGAGATGAAGAGAGTGTACAGAGATTACATTGCTTAGATGCGGTGATGTCTGAACGCGCAATGATCATGTCGAACTGATGCAAATTCTATTGTGAGGGTGTTATGTATTAGTGGATAAGTTTGGATTTAGTTTGTGTATCTTTCAGCGTGTCCATATTCGTCTCCAGTATATATCAACTATCAACTATCAACCACTGTCTGTATATATGATATGCATTCAACAACTGCTCTCTTGGTCTACTTCATCTTCCGATTTGTGCGATACGAAATTATGATTATGACTCTATCTCGGGCCGTCCTGAACAGAACAGCCTCCGAGTCGCCTTGGAGTAGGAAGTAGAATCGAATATGAAAGCGCATGCTTCACATGTCTATTTGCAACTAGCTGCTATCTTTCGGACTAGTGAGCGAAGCAAACCCTGCTAATCGACGTGACATATTTTGATAGAAAGAAAAGCCCAATTAGACGTTCGCGAATGAAGACTACGATAAAGGACTTCCTTAAGATGTTATAGTCAAACCATTGACTTAGTATATCGATCAAAACCACCTTAAAACATACTCAAGTGTTAGGTGTTTCTTAGAGTTAGATGACATGCTTGCCAAAGCGGGCTATAATGAAGACATCCATTGGATTTGATACGGCAATCTCATTATGCGAGAATGTATCACAACTATCCTAGGCGCAAATTGCTTGCTATCCATGGTGTGTACCACCTCTAAACTGTAACTCACTCCCATTCCAACACTCTAATAAAACCTAATGCGTTCCTCGCCTTGGCTATTGATAATTCTGATCTCCTGCCCAGTTGGGCACTCATGCAGGATCTGCAGAACGGACTATCAGATTATAAGGTTCTCTTCTCCAAAATGCTGCAGGGCGCTTTATCAGAAAGTCCCTGCGTCTTCCGGTACGGATCTAAACTTCCGCTATGCATGCATGTATGCCTCCCATATATCTTCGCCCAATGTAAATTTTATAATGTCGTCTTTATGTCGCTTTCCTGGATACCCAAATGTAGAGTATGTAAGGTATATATGATTCCCACCGTCCAACTCCGGGCAATGCAATGGCTACCCAACTTAGCCGACCCAAGAATCTTCTCAATGAACACGAGAACAGAAAGACCGCAACTCCTCAAAATACACACCAAATGTCCCGCTAGCTGAAAAGCCAAATGGCGTTAAAACGAAGGACGAGAAACAAGTACGAGCTTGGGGAATAATACTAAGTCATGAAAAATAAAAAGAAAAGGGTATTCTGATGATACACGATATCGTAAGAAGCCAAAGATGAACAGAAACAGTGGCTACGCCGTCGAACCAAAATGGCCATATGCATACTCCAATGTGACGCAAAAGTTCTCTAAACGCGGGATGGTATTGTAGTATGCGCAATTTTTTATGACCGCTAATATGATTTTTTTTTTTCAGGAACGTTCCATGTATCGTGGGTCTCAGGGAAACGCGCCTGCAAGAATGCATTTCATGCCGCCATGATCAAGTAGCGGAGCTCCAAGGTTGCTATGGACCTGATTGGAATAGCTCTGCGAGATAATGCACCCTAGATGCATGGTAAAGGTGGTGGACAAGACAGGTCTAACTCAACAGGTTGTAGTACTCTTGTTTATCCCTGTCGAAGCCCTTACCCACCCGAGCTCTAAGTGTCGATTTGACCAGTCTCGCCAGATCGTCTTCCAAAATATTGTTGACGGGACCCTGACCAAACGAAGAAACCAGGGGATATGCTCCACAACGCTTCAACCATGACGGCGCTTGTCGTGCCTCGGAATTCCAGAATAACAGTGTGGGTCTAGATCGACTCGCGATGTCGGCACGATGGAGTAATAGAATGTTTGGGATTCGTCGGGAGTTAAAACTAATCAGTTTATCGGTAGTCGCCGTTGACGTAGCATGTGGGACAAAGCCCGTAATCCACAAGTTCGAATCTCCATCGACTTCTCGATCACTCGTTTGACCACAGAAAGTAGCCCACAAAAGTCAATATTGAAATTTGCTTTGAAACGGGCCCCACGGACCCCTTTACGCATAGTCATAGACCTCAAGGCCTTGTTGATCCCAATGTGGCGGGTGAGGCAGCGCTTGAAAATCATGGCGTTGAGGCAGTGAGTGTAGATCGATTTCCCTAAGCTCAAAGGTCGTCCTGGGAAATTGGAACCCATCTCAGTGGAACACCGTCAGGGCCAATCTCGTAAGGTTTCGACGTAGTCTTCCTTGGTGGTAGGAGCCAGCGTGCATGTCCTTCGCGTTGGTCGTCTAATTTGCCACGCTTCCGCATCAGATGTTCCAAGACAGCGATGCGAATAAAGTCCGAATTCTCCCGTATCTCTCTCTGCCGAGGACCTGGTGGGAAAACGTATGCGGTTGGTGATTTATTAGAATTGCCGGCCTGGTTAGCGGAGCGACTGGATGCAGGAGCACTCCGCGACCGCTGGATTTTATAAGTTTGCATTTGAATAGACGCCGTATAGCTGCGGGTAGGTGGCCGCACACGTGAATCGGGACGCAAAGTGGTTGTTGGGTTCAAGTAACGACGCATTGCTTCGCTAGGCTCTTCCCCTAAAACAGGAGGCATTCTTTCGTCAGTGAATGGGACCCGTGGGTCTATTGTAAGTATAGATCTAGTTAGAAAATCATCGGGAGGTATCGATGAGGAAGTAAAGCTGGACAACGTTCGCGCTGCGGAGCGTAATGCACGGAGCGATGCTGTCAAATTCGACTTGAAAACAGATTTGAGAGGCATTAACCCCGAGGCCTGTTTCTGCCCGGATGGGCTTGGCTTTGGATCAAAGACCCTGAAGTCAAGTTGATCAACATCCAGATTGGCCGAAAGCGGGTGTTCTGGGTGTTCGCCAGGAGGTGAACAGACAGGCTCTAATGAACGTCTAGGAGGTCGCATCCTTCTTCCACGGGGAGTTACAGGAGAGTCGATAGAAGTAACAAGACTAGTTCCAAACGAATTCCCTAGGGACGGTATGCTCTCAAACGATGCGGCGCGGGTTGATAGTGCAGATGTAAATGCGCTATCGCTATTTAGGGACGCCTCGTCCTCGTCAAGCTCTTCGGGAGGGCTCAGCAATACATCCATAGGACTACGCTCATAGGATGTAATACTTAGGTCGCTCAAATCTCGAGCAAACTCCTCGCTAAGTTCCTGACTTAATTCCTTTTCAGAGACCTGTGATCGAGGCACAATAGAATCCACAGTCATCCGCGAATCCCTAGATGAGTCCCTAGATTGCTCTCGCCCAGACTTGCCACGTCGGTTAGGGGGAGGAATACTGGTGATAGCAAGCAACGCAGCCACTGATGGAGGGATGGCATCGGGCGAGTGTGCATCTCGGGCATTTCGCTTCGTAGAGTATTTTCGATGCGAATGCGGGTGAGATCGCGGCCTGTGTGCATGCGAGGCATCTTGCTTCGATTTTATGGGGATCTCAACAGCGCTCGAAGGAGGATTTGGTCGTGCGACAGCGTTGGCCATAGTAGTACTTGGAGGACTGCCACTTTGTGGAGACACCCTACCCGACTGTAAACCCTTCCGCTTAGCCATTATCGGTTCTTTTGGTGGTATTCTAGCGTTCGCAGACTTGAGGGGGGAGGCGACGTCCTTCTTTGCTGATAAATCATCCTTCTTCTTAGGTGAAGATGCTTTAGGTTTCGTATTAGGAAGAGAAGTTGGGGGTACTGGCTGCTTGCGAGAGTAGAAAAAGGACCTTGGGACCATCATTATTACTCGAAATCGAAACTAGACCCGGCTTTTTAACGGTTCTCGTTAGTAACAGGAATAACCTGTCACCCTATTGCTGCAATTAATCAGTCTGGCGGGGCCGCGCGCCGCAAGGAACGTGGCTCTAGGTGTACTGTAGTTATTTTTCCCGTGGTAGCCACCGAATCGGAAGCCAGACGCCGCGATTGGAATCGTAAGCCAAGTGAAGTATTGTATTGGTGGTCGTGTGCAGTCTCCTCCAGGGGTCCACGATTCTAGTACGTAACAACGAAGCGTCTCGTCAAACGTGGGATGCACCCCAAATGCACGACAGGGTCCCGGAGACGTGGAAACTCGACACAAAATAATGACGATGTCGCCTACGCAGATCTTTGTCGGTCGTATACTCGACTACTATAATCCGTCCTGTCGTGGGCGCAACAGCTCCTCGAGTAGCCGAGTTTGATGAGAATGGTGAGGCATTACAGGGCGGACACTGTAAATACGCAATAACAAACTCTTGGGTGTGGTCGAGCTGAGACGGACAATGAATGACGAGGAACGCTATGACATGCGACAGCTGCTAATTGCAGACAGACAATGCGATGGATGACCTCAAGATTCGGTACTGGAGATAAACCCCCTTTGGTGTTCAATATTGTATTAGGTATCGATAAAGAGAGCGTGATCAGGAAGAACAATGAAAAGGAAAGTCGAGGCAGAATGGTAGAATGATGATAGGTATTATACATTGATTTCGATGCCCAATAAGTATTAAACTAGGAAAACGGGAACAACGGATATTGATGACAGCCAAGACTCCCAGGTCTATCTAACAAGCGAGCAAGGTAGATAACATGGGAGGTGTCGTATCTAGTGATCTGACTTGTCTAGCAGGATTCTGATTGACCCTCATCTTGGATTGGGACTTATGAATGTACGGTAATGTGGCCTGCCTGATTCGGGGAAGATAAAAGAAGAACAAGCAATATACCTCTTTTGGTCGTGTTGAGTCAGGTAGTGCCTCTAGGTACCTAGGTACACGCCTGAGATTTATGCCCATGTGCCTTGCCTCCAAGCATCTTGGGCAATTTGATGTTCATTGTTCTTTCGTACAGGTCTGGTACAGGTCGTACCAAGTACTTGGACAGTGGGATATACTTACCGAATAGTGGGGTTCATTTAGTAAAGATTGGGCCTAGCTCAACATCTCAGGCGCTGTAACCACAATTTAAGTGCTTGCTGATAAGCTTTCAAAGGAGGTACATGTAGGTACGAATCTGGTGCCACCTAATCGGTGTGGCTCAGGTACATACCTACCTACATGGATGGAACAGATTCCAGCTTCTTCGAAATGAGTCTCCAGCATCTAACTCTCATACGTACCAATAGTTATCATCTCAAGTGCTTCTACTATATGTCTTTCCGACTTCAACTACATACATGTATGCATCTATGTATGTATGTATGTACATACTCTATGTAAAAAAGAAACGATAGATCGAAATGAGACGTCATTTTGGACCCTTGAAGTATCCCACGAGTTACCGAACCAGAATATCTCTATGTGTTGTCACTGGACTTACGTAGCTGAAGTATGGGGGCGGGTGGGTGTTGTAAACTGATCGGCTGATCCGAATCCATTCCCTACCCCCTTAACTTAGCTCATCGCCCTGTGGGATACCCAGGGCTGCCACTCAACTGGAACTCCACAAATCAACTCTCACCGTATTGCCAGCCACGCCTTGGAAGCATATCTGGTCATTCTCTCGCCCTTGCAGCACGAGTAAGTTGGGGGTTTGTTGGGGGCAAGGACCCTGAAAATCAACCACCACAATTCACTCACGGACCACGCAGTTATTAACGAGGTTATTTCCAGGAAAAGGGGCGACCAACATGTGTCAAGTTGAGAGAAAGGACCGAGTCGCACTCGGAGTCAAAGCCCGGATTCTGTCCGTCGACTGGCGAAGTCGATATTTCCCATAAAATGGACATGGGAAATCAGGCTGTGAGAATAACATAGCTGAAGCAACGTTAGCTACGAGGTTAGTAAGTTCCCCCAGGCTATACTACGTAAAGTAGTATTGTGCATATAATCCATGTTCCCATTGCTCCTATGTTAATTTATAAAAACAGGATTTTGTGGGGAACCTTGAACATCTTTAGGAGCTGTTATTCCAAAAGAGATTTGGACATGTCATGAGTCATGATGTGGTAGGTACGATATTATTATATCTCTATGACAAATTTGTCTTCCAAAATACGAATGAAAGCCTACTTCTTCCGCTTTGCATTAGAAAACTTCGCGGTAGATTGCTTATTGGTGCCAAAAAACCGCGAGTCACATCTTGCCAACTCACATATCGAATATAACCAACGTAAGACATTTCAGACTACCGCTCTCATAAGCGCAGCAGGCTCGAAATTGAACACTCTTTTCTATTTAGAGATAAATCTAGAGTCTGGAGCTCCCACTATGTCTCGCACACCCGCACCCTCTTTCGACTCTTTGCTTCGACGGAGATCATCTCCAACTTTCTAAACCTCGCCTACATATGGTATACACTACACTATGGACAGCCAACTGCAATGATACGACGTTAGGTTTGCTGTACCTATATCATTTAGGCAAGCAAGGCATGTCGCACAGACCGACGGGCTAAGAGTTAGTCTCATGCACTTTTGATTTTCATACTACATAGTCTTCATTCTCATTCAGTCAGTTTCTTATCACTGCGCTCTGATTCGTTCCCCCGCATCTTTAGCAAACCTCCCTTACGGCCGCACTACACATCATAGTCGCGTGAGTGGATCCAGATCGTGAAATATATCATCCATCACCAATATCCTTCGACTAATACTTATCAAATATTAAACCCGTGGTTGTCCTGGCCGAAGCTCTATCGTGAGTGCGGGGGAACATTGCGAATGAGCTGATGAGCGTTGGTATTACTTAAATCAGCCTGATGATCTGGGGACTCCAAGACTGATCGAGATGGAGATCAGCCTCAGGGGAGCCTCTCTTTGGCTCACATTACTAAGACGCCGTCGTTCACGATACCTCGATATTGAATCACTTACGCAACCGGTAAGGTCTCATTACCAAGTCAGAAGGGTTAGAAGTGCGGAATGACGTTGCTAGCCTCCATAAACTAGTACGGGATTTTCTCCGCGGGACGCTAGACAAACCGTACTTCCGTGGATCGGGGCAGCGTCCGTACCTAGTCAATTGCGACCTCAGTAAGGACACACCCTGTTAATCGTGAGTTATTTTGTTGGGAGAACAGCCTAGAATGTAGATGACATGAAAAAGTATTATAAACTTGGGTTGACTTACACCGCACATTAACATTGTAGTCCAGAAAGGTTGGTAGCACGGCAGGCTAGGACGTTTGATACCCAGGCCCGGCGTCCCCAAATGGCTGGATATAGATTATACCTGGCCCATTATACGTCAGAGTCAAGCCATCCCGATCGCCAGAATTGCACACCGAGTGCTATCCAAATTCTGTGTAATCGGCGAGTTCCAGTGCAAGTTTCTCACGTGCTTATCATCAATATCTTCACATGTGGTCCTGCTGATGAGGATGAGGTTCGTCCCAACCTTAAGTCCGAAGAGCGATAGCGCACTTCAGTCAAGATGGCCAAGCTATCAATACCATACCTTTTAAAATCCATAAGACCGTGAGTGATTTTATGAGATATTTAAATTACCATACAAAAAGATGTGTTCCAGCCAAGAGGCCTAGCATACATGTATCTACCTATCTACAACTCTTGCACAAAGGTACAGACAAGGGGAGTGACATAGCATTATTATTGCTAAGCATCATGATATCATGTTTAGATTCATTTTCCGCTGCATATAGCTAAAATATAACAAAATGATATCTCCTAAACACTAAGCGTCATTTCCGAGTTAATGATGAGTGCGTAGAGCTGATGGCAACTGTTCACAGCTGTCAGCCAACCCGTACCTATGGGTGCGACCCACCACGCCATGCACTCCAAAAGTCTAAGCTGTCCAATGCAGGGTCCACGAAATTGAAGCTTCAAGACAGACAACCTTATCCATCACCTTATCCTATCCCCAGACAAGGGTTTGACTCCCATGCAGCTTCAACCGACCAACACGACATCCAACTCCCTCAGACTCGTCACCCCATAAACCCCCTCTTCCTTCGACACCTTCGATACCTTCGGACAAACACCGACAGCAACGAACAATGGCAACCCCCGACACATCCACCCTCACAACCTCAGCGCAAGTCTTCACCGCGCACACGCTGCCCCAAATCCGCGCCATCCACAAGTCCCTCCACGTACAAATCGACGAGAAGTCCGCGCGTCTGCGCACCCAAGTAGGCAACAGCTACCGCGAGCTCCTCGGCACCGCCGACACCATCGTGCGCATGCGCGCCGACATGCTCGCCTCGCAGGACATACTCTCGGAGATGGGCGGGCGGTGCGGACGCGCCGTCGTCGGCGCTAAGATCGCGGGGCTGGCGAAATTTCGGGGCGCGGATGATGTGGAGGCGCGGATGAGCCGGGTCGCGAGGGTTAGGCTGCTGGTTGCGTGCGGGTTGGCTGTGGGACGGTTGTTGAAGGGGGGTGGTGGGGAGGGTAGGGGGGATAGGTTGGTTCTTGCGGCTAAGGTGCTTGTTTTGAAGCGCTTGCTTGTCTCGAGTTTCGGTGCTGTTGATGCGTTGGATGGCGAGATGAGGGGGGCGGTCGAGGGGGCGAGGAAGACTCTGAATAGCCTGCGGAGAAGATTGCTGAGAGCGGTGGAGAAGGTGCTGGAGAAGATTGGAGATGGGGCGGATCGAGGGGATATTCTAAAGGCCTTGACTGCGTATAGCTTGGCCTCTAGTTCGGGAGCGAGAGACGTTTTACGCCATTTCTTAAGTGTCAGAGCCGAAGCTATGGCATACGAGTTCGACCCGGGAGAGCATGAGAATGAAAGGGACACGGAAAGTGTCTTGAAGGGCCTCGACTTATACACGAGGACTATATTGGACGTGCAGGCTCTGGTGCCGAACAAGTTATCAGACGCATTGCTCCGGCTTAAGAAGCAACATCTACTTGAGGATGAGTCGCTTCAGGGGTTGGAGGGCATTCGACTGGACGTTTTCGAGAAATGGTGCGGAGACGAGATCCAATATTTCACTCCCTTCATCCGCCACGACGACCTAGATGGTAAACAAGCCAAAGAAATGCTCACGAACTGGGCGACGAAAGGTGGCGAGATTCTTCTCCAGGGGTTACGGAGGACCCTTGAGCATGTTTCCGAGTTTAAGACCATTGTGGATCTGCGTACGAGTGTTCTTCAGCATTGGATCAAGGACGGTGGGAAAGCCAGGGGATTCGACCCATCTGTCATGCTTAATGGACTGCGAGAAGCTATCAATGATCGTCTTCTATACATTCTAGAGACCAAAGTTGCCAAACTCAAGTTAGTCGGGTCCGAGGTGACTGCGACGCTAGAAGCATGGCAGCCCGGAACAACCGACCAGCATCGCAGCTTGTGGGATGAGGAGATGCTAGATATGGATGTCTCGGGTGGCGCTAACCAGGTCACCCATGAAGTCATCTCTCGCCTATACGGGAGAAATGATGCTGTGGCTCGAGTAGTCACGAGTTACGAATCATGGCATCACCTCATTGACAGTGTAGGCGACTTAATCGACCAGCTCAAACGTCAGCGTTGGGACGATGATGTGGAAGAAATCGAGGATGAGGACGTCATCGCAGCCCGACAAAAACTATTGAGCAAGGACGACCCCGAATTATTACAGAAGAAACTGGACGAAACGGTTTCAGAGTCCTTCAAAGATCTAAATGAACATCTAGCAACCGCCTGGAAGTCCAAGCTAGATAGCGTTGATAACGGCCCTATTTCTATGTACTTGCTACGGATTCTAAGGGATATTCGCAGTCGGTTACCCAAGCTTGAAAGTATAAAATCCTTTGGCTTGGAGAACGTCTCATCTTTGCATGAGAAGCTCGCATCGCATGTCTCGATCCCTCCCCTTGAAGAATTCGCTTCCATGGCTTTGACGAGAAGACGAGTAGCCGGCCGGGCCCTGTGGGAAGGAGAACCCGCCTTACCAACGCAACCGTCACCAGGCACATTCAAGCTTCTTCGCAATCTCATCATGTCTATGGGAGATGCCGGTTTGGATCTCTGGACTCCTGCTGCCGTAAATGTTCTTAAGCAAATCTTCGGCAGGCAACTTGTCGAAGTATGGAGGAAGGAACTCACCTCCGAAGCCACAGATAACCAGGGGGCCGACGGGACAAACGAGGAGAAGCAGCTAGAGCAGGAGGAAAGCAGTTCAGCAGAAGCTGAGGAGACTTCCTCAAAGAATGAGAAAGCTGTCGCGGAGAAATCCGAGAAGAGCAAGGATATTTATATTCAATGGCTCTATGATATTCATCTTCTTCAGCAATGTCTCGGTGTAGATGTGAGCTCGGAGGAATCGTTCAAGGCGTTTGTAGGGGAGGTATTCGAAAAGTCCGGACTAGAAAGCAGTGCCACGGATAGACTGGCAAAGGCATCACAAGAGTACTGGAAGAGAACAAGCCTTCTATTCGGGCTACTCGCATGATACCCGTATTACATAGCCGCCTAACCGACGTATAAATATAGAGATATCTACAGCGCAGGCCTCTCTTAAATCCTCATAACTTATGCCTCTTCTTCCCCGTTGCAATATTTTCAAATTCCTCTAGCGGAATCCCCTTGACAAATCTATCCAGGCCAGCAAACACCTCGGCCACGTTTTGTTTATCCACTATGTCTCTATACGGCTTCTGGATCAGTCCCTTTATGAGAAGCAAGCTGTCGCTGTTTAAATGCTCGCCCATGCTGTCGTCAATTTCCTTCATGACCTGCTTCAGGAATCCATCGCTGTCGCCCTTCTCGCTCTCGAATACCTTGTTCACGTACCCGGTCTTCACCAGGTCCTCGCACGACACGCGCTTGCTCTGGATGAGCGCCTCGTTGGCCTTGCTGATGCCCAGGCGCTGGACGACGGCGTACGATGCGCCGCCCTCGGCTACCAGGCCGAGAGACGAGAAGGGCATCAGGAGAAATGTGTGCGGCGTGCAGTACACGAAGTCCGCGAAGGCGGTTAGCGCTGCTGATAGTCCGACTGCGGGCCCGTTGAGAGCCACGACTAGGATCTTGGGGTGCTGGGAGAAGGCCCGTGTTATGTTCAGGTTGTTGGCCACGAAGGACGATAACCACCGCCGATATTCGTCCGTGGTCTCGGACCCCGCTTTTCGGTTGCCGAGAGAGACGTCGGCACCGCTAGATTTATGGGTAAGCTCCAGGTATACAGACGGTAGATGCATAGGTTGGGGGGATGAATGGATGAGTGAGTGAGTAAAGGTAGACCTACGCAGAGAAGTACCGGCCCTTCCCAGTTAAGACGGTGATGTAGATATCATCTCGCTTTGCGATATCAAGTAGAGCCCTGGCTATAGCATAGTAGCCATTGAAGTCTAGAGCATTGAGCTTCTTATCGTTGTCAATGGTGATAGTGGCGATGCGGCCGGAATATGTGACCTTAATTACATCCGTCATGACTGTGTTTCCCTCCTGCGTTTTTTACGTTAAGTTTGTGATTGACATGTGTAATGCTATACGAAATCTAAGCATAAGATAAGAGACATGTATACTCGTCTATATATAAGCGAGAAGACGGCGCAAGTCTGAATCCTTTTGCTTTTTCCTGCGGTTAGACGGTTAGGTTAGTCGTTTAATCGTTACAAAGCCAAAGAGCTATACCCTCGGGATCCTTGTGCCCCCCCACTCAATCACCTTAGCTATTAGTGGGTACCTCGGCTCGTCTCCTTAGTTACCTTGCACTAAACCCTTTCCCCCACGATTTACTCCAGACTCTGTGCAATCAGCAAACAACCTTCCTTAGTCAAATACATAATATGTAGGTATCTTCAGCAAAAAAGGTAGGTGCCATCTCTTGGCTTTCTCTAGTATAAGTCGCGTGGATGCTAGTTACCGCCGGTTTGGAACCGGATTTAATGATGCATGCTGCCTGCCTGTAGGTATTAGTAATGAGTGGGCAATTTCACGCCTAGACCACCTGCCTCCAACCTTCTAAGCACCAATCAATTGTGTAGTATTCAGATCTTAGGCAAACGACTTGTTACACACTCCAATTCAACAACTAAATATTCATTCTGAGGTGTCATATTGTGATCCCTACATAGTAAGCTGACATGTTGTAGGTGAGACATGAAGATCGCAGATACATACCCAAGTTTCGCGTCGAAGAATAATTCTTTTTGAGGGTCACGTACCGTATTGTTTCTAGCCTCCACCAAACCCACCAGGCAGCCAGGGATGTACAAGACAGTGCGTAGGGATAGCGCCTTGCAGTTCTCACCGATACACCGTCAGATCTTCGCCATAGTCAGAAATCGCATACTAGGTATTCTTTGCGAGTCAACCTAACGACAGCAATCCATTTCTGCTTGGTAGAGTACCTGATAAACAACATTTCATCTCTAAAAAATCAGCTAGGCCAAGGGCCCTAGCTGCGTAAATCTACGACCAGTATCAACATATACGTACATGCGCGGTCCTCAACAAAAAATGCTCTCCCGCCAGCTTCTTCGTCAAAGACCGCGTCTCACCACGGTGACGCGCCTGTCTCATCCCATGCCGAGACCTGTGGCGCGTTTCGTTAGCACGGAGACACAGCAGAAATCCTTCTCAACAAGCACCGCCGCTGTTTCCTTCGCCGCAGGACTCGGATCAGCTGCACTTATGTGTTGGTATACGCCTCGTAGCCGGCGGGCTGCACCTTCCACCAAATCATCATCCAGTATCTCAGATGACGAGGCCACCGGCATTCCAGATCTAAACGAGCTAGGTTTGTCTGATAAGATTGCGTACGCCCCGGTTCCTACGGCCGAGGGAGTAACGCGGCAGTTGAACGAGCATGCTTTCTCTTTAATCTCGGGAGGGAAACTCGTGACAAGATATGATGGCGCTCAGGTTGCTTCTAATAGCCCCTGTGAAGACGCATTTATCCACGGCTCCTTTTCCAACCCCTTCGACAAGCATGGAGACGACTGGCTAGCCTGGGGCGTCTTCGACGGACATTGTGGCTGGCAATTGTCGAATCTGCTGACCACACAGTTGATCCCCTTTGTACGACGTGCTCTCGGGGATGTCAAGTCCAAGGATGGACGCGCACCTAGCGAGGAGGATATCCATAGAGCTATCAAGTCAGCCTTCACCACTCTCGACGACGCCATAGTCAAGTCCGCCCTCGCAACCATCGAGAGTGATCTCCCATTCGCAGAAAAAGCGAGACGACTGGAAGCAGCATACGCTGGTTCATGTGCTCTGCTAACTCTCCTCGACCCGCAGACCAGAAACCTCACCGTAGCCTCCACGGGAGACTGCCGCGCAGTGCTAGGCCAGAAAACCGAAGACGGCAAATGGATAGCCACGGACCTCAGCATCGACTGCACGGGCGCGAACCCGGACGAGATCGCCCGGATCCAGGCTCAATTCCCCGACGAGCCGGACATCGTGCGGGCCGGCCGAGTCTGGGGCATGCAGCCCTCGCGCACGTTCGGCGACGGCATGTGGAAGTGGACGTCGCAGCTGAAAGAGAACCTACGCAACCATTTCAACGGGCTGAGCCTGCCGTCCGTCGCTAGGTACGGCGGCTACAAGAACGGCCCGTACCTCACGGCCGAGCCCCTCGTCACCACGACCAAGATCCCGGAGTCGCAGCCCTCGTTCTTGATCCTGGCCACGGACGGCTTGTGGGACACGATGACGAGCGCGCAGGCGGTCGATCTTGTCGGGAAGTGGATCGAGTGGCAGGCGCAAGGGACAGGCCAGCCGGTGAAGCCGTCGACGAAGGACTTCGGGGAGGTGGTGCTGGGACGCAAGCAAGCGTGCAGGTACGAGGAGCGCAAGACCACGCTGCAGGATGACAATGTGGCGGTCCATCTCGTGCGCAATGGTCTAGGCGGTGGGGATGAGCAGATGGTGAGGGGGGCGCTGACGTTCAGATATCCGAACTCGAGGGATATTAGGGACGACATTACTGTTCAGGTTGTATTTTTCACTCCTGCTAAGTCGCATCAATAGTTGGGGAGTTGTAGCAGGGCAGGGCAGGGCAGGGCAGGGCAGGGCAAGGCAAGGCAAGGCAAGGCAGAGAGATGAGTATCATTGTTCACGTACTAGCCGGCGTTGTTTCGATACCATAGCAATGGCGTTTATGATTTTTTGTGGCATGGACCAAAACGAGGTAAAATGCGGGATGCATAAACGGCGGGCTCTTGCGGATCTGAATTCACTGTACACATTATGAGCTCAATTATACGACGTGCTTGGCTCCTGTGCTTCAAACTTGACTCAATCGATGATTAATATGTTCGCGATGATGAGATGAAACGATCGCCATCATGCCAATTTGCCTTCGTGAATCCCTTCTAGGCAGACGCCTGTTCGAACGAACATCAGTATGAGGCAACTACCTGAGTAAGGCCAGGATAATGTATCTCCGTTCTTAAGGGATTGTATGCATCCTATATGAGCTAGAGGAAAAGAAGACATAATACAGAAGTGTATACGGTTCGATACATTCTATCCTAAAAGATGAATTGGATTTCCTCGATTTTCATATTGAACCACTCACTTCCAACCCCCTTATAGCCCCCCAAAGATCCTTTTTGCCGTGTTCGACATACGCAATACTATTCATAGCAATCTTTCCACATTCTACTCTCTACACATCTAACCTACTCGGCTACCACCTTAAGGCACATTCTTATACAGCTCCTTAACCTCATCGAGATGGTTCGCTAGATGCTCCTTGAACGTAGTAAATTTCAGCCCATAGTGGTCCAGCGGTTTCAGCCCCTCCTGCTTCGCCAGCCGGGTCAGCTGGCCGGCCACAACGGGATTCTTCTTAGCGGCCTCCTCGGCCTCCTCCGGCGTATAAGTATAAATGCTCAGCTTCTTGCCTATGGCCTCGCCCAGCTGCGCGATTAGATCCGCGACAGTGAGTCGCTCCCCGGTGAGCTTGAGGATGCGGTTGGGCCCGCCGACGAAGGTGTCGGGGGCCTCGATGGCGGCTGCGGCCACGCGACCAATGTCCTCGGTGTCGATCTCGGAGAGGATGAAGGATGGCGGCATCGCCGTATGCCATACTCCTTCCTTCACGAGATCCGGGATCTGGAACATGGCCATCTTCTCGCGCGTCCAGTTCGACATGAACTCCGTCGGCCGCAGGATTGTGTAGTGCGCCAATCCCGCGTTCTTGACGAGCTCTTCGCCCTTGGCTGTGTATCGCTACGCATTAGCCCCGCTACTTATTACTACGGAGTCTAGTCCTTATCTCCATTCCCTATCCTGTCCATATCATGTGCAAGAATAAAAAGTTGAAAGAAGGGAGGGGGAAAGAGGGAAGAATACTCACCCTTGGACTCCCAATAATTACGGAATACCGGATTCGCGTCGAGCCCAGGTAAGTCCTCGTAATTCTCGACGCCCGCGACCGTGCTGTACACGATATGGTTCACGGTACCAGCACGCTTCGCAGCCTCAACAATATTTGTCGCGGCCTTGACCTCTGCTTCCAAGTCTTTGAAGTTCGGGTTCGAGATGAAGAAGACGGCCTCGACGCCGGCGATCGCTTTGTCCAGCGCCGCGACGTCCTTGTCCCAGTCGCCGCCCTCGACTATTTCGGCTCCCAGTGCGGCAAGCTCTTTTGCCTTTGGTGATGAGCCATCCCGGACGTAGGCGCGCACGGCGTTCTTGCCGGAGGAAAGGAGGGCGCGGGCCGTCGCACTCCCTTGCTGGCCTGTTGCGCCGAGGACGAGGACTTTGACCATTTTTGCTGGTTGGGTTGATATGTGTTATATGTTATATGTCTGGACGGATGATTCTATTCAGTAAGATACATGTATGTATGTATATATGTAAAGGCAGAAGCACCCCGCATATTTATATACTTACCTCAGGTACCTATAGGTATGTTACGTGTTTACAAATACACATATCCTTATATTGCACGACACCCCAAAAGTACAGCACAGCACGGCACCAGTATACTACCTACTTTGGTACCTAATCGTAGTTGATATTCCTCCGCTAAAGAATGCTTAGGATCGGGGTTCGGCCTACCTAATAGGGTAGTTATGTAACCGTTAGCCCCTCCGTCTGAGCCTCAATGCCCCAATAACCTATCGATAATTTCCATCGCTTTCAGCTAGGCACCAAGGTGACAATAGAAACTACTAAGATGACATGATGAAAGGATTCCGGGGCCCCTTGACGAACGGATTTCATACATCTCGCACTCGCTGTTGCAATCCCTCCGCAGTCCGCGCAAAGACGGCAAACGATTGGTTCGATTCGTTGATGCAAGAAAGAGGCACTGTATGAACTAAAGGCTTAGCGTCCTCGCCGCTTTGCTCATACCGACAATGCTTAAGTTGATAGGACTAGACTCAAGCGTTTTGCCTGAGTGTCACTTTCGCTATGCTATCACTACCTCACTTTTTATTATTATTATGAGGGAACAGCCATGTCGTAATATAAAGCTTGAAGTAAAGTCGATAGAGTTTGAATTCGAGGCTCAGAATATGCCCTGGTAAAGCTGGTGATGAGTTCAGATGGGAAGCGATACGGCCTCAGGTACGTATTTCCTTTGTTTACTATAACCAGATTCATATTTGTCTACCCATAAAGGCAGTTAAATATGTAGGTCGAAGTTTAGCTCAGGGGCACAGCAGCATTATAAGCTCCATCTTAAAAACATCGTGGGGCGAACTAGGATATCTCATACTACCGTAGAGTCATAAGGTGTAAGCCTGGATTCAAACGAATCCTACATACTGGGGCTCGACGTGTTACTACGGCGCGGCCGGCTAATTAGTTCTCGCCTCAACTGATAGTCAAAATGAGTTCAAAACTTCTTATTTTCCGTTATATAGTTCTTATACGCACCCGAGTCAGTCGTTCCGCTCAACTCCTTAGGAAAAATTCCAGCCTGGACGACTTCCTAGTACGACCAGGCCGCGGGACTCTTGTTAATATTAATGACAACCTGTAGCTAGAAATTTACATTGTGATCATGGGATCAGTATAAAGAAGACAGGAAGTCCGAGTCAGTAGATCACGGTCTCACCCGGTGCTCCTCGAAGGCGGGGGATTTGACCCGGACTGCCAAGACTGCTTCGGGCCTCCGGTACCCCAGATCGGGCCAGTGAACTGCACTTCCTTGACGTGGTAGTCGGACTAGACTTAGCGGGTGCCCTTAACGGTGAACTTGAATTGGACTGAAGCGCTCAGAGGTCTGGGAGATTCTATACGACGGACTCTTGAAAGAACCGTTGCCCTTATCTTGACCTAGCTTTTAGATCTGAGGTCGTTGCAATCTTGTTCCACCCGCGTTAACGGAGCTACGACTCGTTTACGAAGACATCTCCGAGGTTGACGCCGCGAATCTTCCCGTTGCGTATCTCCGTTTTGCGCCGGAGCGCCGGGGCCACCCAAGGTAATACCATGACGGCCTGTAACCTCGGAAGAATGTCGCCGAGTAGCCATGCTCGAATAATGGTTGCCAATATTGCATGTGCAAGCGTCGCAGAGCATAGATGATCTTACCGGCCTTTCCTGCAAGGTATATGTGGACACGAACGCATTGTTAAGAGTAATAGTGTAGCACGACATTATGCTTCAATACTCGTATAAAAGAACGTGAATATAGCTGATCCGTGCTTGAAAACTTACTACTCACGGTTTTCGGGTCTTTAAGCTTTGATCCCCTGAATGGCCAAGCACACAAGACAATGCTCGAGGATTGCTTGAGTCACTGATCGCAAAGATACTACTAGAGCATTGAGTTTGGCTGAAGTCTGAACTGATGACCATTTCATCAATCCATACGTTGCGGCGAAGTGAGCGAACAATCTACTCTTTCACTATTGGATTTCCCCCAACCCCTTTTACAACTTTAGAAATAACTCGCTGAGGTGATTTATCTCCGATGCCGGGAGAAATATATATATATATATAGAGCTATATGCACATATATCCCCGCCAGCCTCCCTACCTAGTCATTGAGAACGAAGGACATCGCGAACCGATGAGTCCTCACTCTACCAACACCTGACTTATTCCCGGAGCCAAAAATTTGATCACCAAAACACCGGTTCAGCCCCGTGTAGGATGATGACTGTTGGAGGAACCAGTAGAGCCGGAAAGGATCCGAGAGGGGGGCTCGGTAGGGTTACATACATGAGCCATATGAGACCCCCTCCCCCATTTACCTCGCATCCTATGTAGTGTATGTACCTAGCGTGTCCCGCCTACTACCATACGATCACCGTTCTATTTCAGGTTATCGGAGTGTACATGCATGGCATGCGCAGTAGGTATGTTTCTTATGCGCCATCCGCGCAGATACATACGCTCCCAACCCACATAAAGTAGGTGAACCCCTATGCATCATCGTATACCGGGGGCATAAAAAACGACGATCCCCAACGTAACGAATTAGGTAATGTTTCAACGTAAGGCTGCCAGTGGAAAGAAAAAAAAAGAGAATAAGCGGTAGACTTCAAAGTCAATGCCTTTGATGCACGAGCATTATTTTTTCCTCTTCCTTCGGTGAGATCATGACGTCTGCGGTTGCGACTTATTCGCTCCACCGAAATCCTTCGGACTCTATCCGCTACCATGTTCCGAAACATCCTCCATCCTCTGATAGGCTTGCCGCACTTTATCAGAAACATTATGCTGTATGTCGCTCGGCAGTTACTACGATCTGACACCATTTTTTCATCATTTGGCAGCCCAGATGTTTCGGCGCTTTACGCCCAAGCGAAGCTGACGTATTCAGCCTTACGGAATATGCACGCAGTCCATATCACGATTCACTGGCCAAAAAAAAGACAATTAAGTATCTACCCACTGAATAGAAAGCATTCGATTCTATGTGTCATATCTAGGCCGCGCATCTACCCTTCAATACTGGCGGGGAACATATATGCCGTCGAGTAGAATAGAAATACAAACACTGCTGCTGTGTGAAATTCTCGCTTTTCATTTGTTCATTTTGCCGTCGATTTGTTCTCCGTGACGGCCCACCGCTATGTGTGTTCCATCCGAGACATTCACGCCAAATGCCCTATGACCTGCCCGCATTCCCAAGCCCGAAATGAAAATATGTACTCCGTACGCCTAACCTGGATGTGTGTGGATGGATAGAAACGGCCGTCTGTCTCCTTAACCAGCCGCGAGGACCAATAAACCAATTTGTGAAAAAGGACACATCAGAATGGAAACTCATTGATGCGGAACAGACCATTAAAAACCCGTATTATGTGGTGATATGTTGTGAATCGACTGGTCCTCGATCTCTATGTGTTATTTGCAGTAGGATGTCTTTATGCGCCAGTGTCATTTTCAATTCGTAAAAAAAAAAAAAAAAATAGATGAAGGAGGATGTGTAGGCAATACGGTGGTGTGTAGCCTGAACCACTCAAGATTGTCGAGGGTCAAAGGCAAGATTACTAAACACACTCTGTAGATGTGTAGCAAGGGCGTTCTTAGCATCTCATTGTTCGCTAACCTCTACAGTCCGGCAAGATTGGCTGAGAGGCAACACCTTGGTATTCTTTTCGTCCAGAGATTCTTCTAGGCCGGAATTAGTGCTTGGTGGGCTGCTACTCTCGGGGCTATTCTGCTCCATAGTGAGAGAAGGAGTAGCCGCAGCTGAGTTGACCTCGACGAGTAGGCTCGGCGTGGTAGGACTGGTAGAGCCAGTAGTAGAGCTCGGACCTCCTGGACCAACTGAGCTTGCAGACATTAAGCGATCTAAGGCTGTGATTTGCCGGCCGGTGCTGTATTTCTTCAGGTTCGCAAAGTGAGGTCTCATCTCCTCTATGAAGGATTCGCGATCTGGACCCTCTAGGTGCTGCATAAGCTTTTCTATAAAATGATTAGTCCTGATGCATCGCCAAGGCAAGAATAAGTTGTTAGACTTACGGATCACGTAATTCCCGAATTGATCCTTCATCATGAGCTGGAGTGGGCTAGTGCCATCGCTGTGCAGAGCCGTGAGCTGCAGCCTAATAGCTTTTCGGTCCTCAGTCGTTCCGTACTCAATCGACTTCTCAACCACGTTCGATGCGAACTTGTGCTTCGAGTAGAACAGTAGTTTCTGAAGGACAAGTTGGATTATTTGCTGCCGGTCTTCCGGTTCGCCCTGCGCGATGATATGTTGAGTAACATAGTTCCCATACTGATCTGTGATAAGTCTAGCCGCGCAACCGTGGAGATCCGCCATTAGACTCTTCTTCTCTGCCTCTGTGCCATGCTCTAGGATCCGCTGGATAACTCTGCAGCCATAGTTGTGGGATGCCAATGATTCGATTTGGCTTTGGAAGGCATCCATAATGAAGGGAATGCAAAGCCGCGGTACCATCTGGATGATCTTTTGAATGACATGGTTCCCATTCTGATCTTTCACGATCCGCATAATGTCGGGCTTTAGTTCATCCACGATTTCAATTTGTTGTTCAACTAGCACATGTTCAAGTGCCTGGAATGCCAGGTTAGTAACTCGGCGTTGACAGAATATCTTTGTTAGCCTCACCTTTTGCACAACACGACAAGCATACATCTGTGTTGATAGCTCGGCAACCTTTCCCTTCATCTGTGCTGCAATGATCTTCTTCTGGACTTGGTTTCCATGCTCAAAGAACTTTTGAATGACATAGTTACCGAATACATCCTTCATAAGTTGGAGCGTGTTGGGCTCAATTTCACGGAAAACCTGATCTTTCTCATCGCTATTAGCAGTTTGAAGTTTTTCCTGGATAAATCGTGAACCATGTTGGTCCCCACTAAACTCGACGATGTGGTTGTATATATCCTAGAGCAAGGTTAGTTTCTTTTGGCAACACTTTTCAGGCATATGCTGCGTACCTTGAGTTCATAGCGCTTGTTGGACTTGGCATTGCTTCGAAATTCTTCAAGGAGCACGCTTCGAACACCCTTGCCGGGGTCTTGATCTCTGCTAGGTCTCACGGGAACCGGAAGGCCAGGGATGTAGTTCATTGGTAAGCCATATCCCGGAACTTGCACTTGGGAGCGCAAATTCGGATTCTGCACGTACTGGTCGTAAGGGGTCGAGAACTGGGAAAGGTTGGTGTTATAATAAGTCGGATGGTAGAAACCCGATTGTTGCTGTATATACTGGGAACCATGCTGCGCGCGTTCCAGTTCCTGAAGCAATCTTGGGTCGCGCGAGCCTGGTCTGCTCCATGGATCAGCTCTTGGATTTGGAGTTCCTGAGAATGCCCTTGGACTATTGACGCTAGGACGATACGATGAACTACCAGCGGGTGAGTTCCTTTCACCTGGAGCCCTACGAGAACCATAGAGAGAGGGGGCTAGCGGGTCTGCCCAGGATTCTTGCATGTTTTGGCCAAAGGCTCTGGAGCCGTTTCCAGGCTCGTTCCATGGCTGTGAGCCAGGATTGAATTGGAAGGGCTGACTGGTGGGATTGAAGTGGCCGTTAGTTGCATACCCACTGGTCATGGACTCTGAGTTGTCCTCCAACGCGAGAGCTCGCTTGAAAGACTCTTCAAGGTCATGAGAAGCATCCATTGCCCCAAACCCGAAAGCATTGGAACGACTCGACTCCGATGGTAAGGCCACTGAGGCACCGGAAACAGAGGGACGCTGGGTCTGGGATTTGGAGTGGCTGGAAAGTTTTGTGAACGGGTAGTGGGAGCTGTTGTCATATCGGTGAGAAGGTGCCTGTACATCAGACTCAGGTTGTCGTGAGGCAAGGGTATTCTGGCGACTATGCCCGAGGTTGAGGAATGTCGGGTCGTTCGAGTTACGTCGGTAAAGTCCAGAGGCATCAAGATCTAGCTGTGTATTGCCGTTTGATGTATATAAACTAGAGTTTCCTCTATCATCGCCGACTGAATCACCGTAACTTGGTGGATACTTGAATGCAGCGGAGGACTCCGAAGGACCAGGTGGGATCGTTCTATTTGGGGCAACTGATCCATTCTGTCCTACTGGCTGCCGCAGCTGGAATAAGTGAGAGTTGCTCGAAACTTCGGAGAAGTTGTGTTGGAATCCATCCCTTGTGCGTGTTGGTGAAGTGCTTCCAGAAGACGATGATCCCTGATGTGCACCCCCTGTTTGATTCCATATGCCGCCTCGAGAAACCCATGGCGCAGCTTGAGAATGTGAATTTAACTGTGCGGATCCCGAAGTAGCGCTCGGCGAGTGTTCATCTGATTCTACAGCGCCTGTTAGCACCCTCTAACGACATGCACACGTTTACTTCCGGTAGGACATCACACACCTCTTGAGCTTGTTACATCCCGTCGTGAGTTCAATGAACCACCGATACCATTTCCCCAAATGCCGCTTGATTGCCAAGCTGTATAGGTCGATCCGAGAGGCTGCGAAGCCTTGTCGCTTGTGTGATTTCCCATCGCGAGATTGGGAAAGCCGTTAGGCCGGGTCTATTTAAGAGATATGTCAGCATGGGTGTCAAGGTCGACAAAGCAAGTGTAATTCATGTCAATAGATGCTCGACCGGTGATTATATTGGTTAATATGCAGCATCCATACTGTAGCGAACAAACGAGTACCAGACCATCACTATCCTTAGTTGCATGGCTAGGAGTGATCAGAAGCCAAAAGAGGGAACACTCACTGCTGTAGTCATAGCTCCACGTTTGCCCAGAGTTAACTGTTGAAGTATCTAAAATGATGGGAGTACGGTATGTGTAAGGAACACCGTGTTGCGCTATGTCGTCTCCAGCGGACCTAATGCTCAGAGCCTCGTAATCGCACTAGAAGTATCGTAGTATGTGATCGTTGTCCCCAAATGTCGCAAGCGAAATGAACAAGCCGAAATCTATTATATACGCCGTATGTATGCGAGAAATTTCTCCCAGATAAATGGAACTACAAGACAAAGAATAGATTAGGCCGCTAGTTCAAAAGTTTAGAGTAGGAAGGAGGAGAGAAAGAAGGATCTTGCTAAGGCTGACAAAATGTTGGGAGATATCAACTGCTTGTACATTGATAGAAAAGGGTAGCAAACGGGTAAGGCTGCCAAGGGGCGATAACTTACCCAGGTCGCTCTAATTTTGTTTTCTATTATGACTCGTGGAGTAATGGTCCACTGGTAATCGAAGCTCGCTCGAGGCAGGCTCTAATGGAACGTCGTCTCCTTATGCATATATCCTCAGGATAATACTGTTCTTGCGAGCCGAATGTCGTCATCCGACAAGTATGAAGGAATAAAGTAGGTCGACGTGAGGAAGAAGTATCGGGGATGAATAACAAGAGGGTCGGGGAGATAAGAACAGTCGAGGTGAACGGACGGGCAAACACAGTCGAAAGAAGGACTGATGTATATTATGTACGTATGTAATAGGTCGTGCGCGGTCATGGACCAGTCATGGATTGGTCGAGGGACGAGGGTGAGCGACGTTTTCGGCTGCGAGCGCAGAATGGCTTTCGAAGTCGGCGTAGGGTAATGTATGTATAGGATCGAGGTTGGTGGAGTAGGTACCGTAGGTTAAAAAGGTTGCAGGTGTGGCAGGGACTTGCTTGCAAGACCTTGGATATTATAATAAGTACTGTACAGCCCAAGTATAGTTGGGTTACCCTGTGAGGGCTGGCCTCAACTGAGTATGAACGAGTAACTTGTAAGTCGGGCAATTGTACCAGAGGTTGCAAGTTAAAACGAGAATGTGAGTGAGCCTTATTTGAATGGGCCCCACGCTCTTGGGGGGTGCTTTGCGCAAAGCGGGAGGCGGATTTTGTGCTCTGGATTGGCTGGATTAAGAAATGGAGTTGGACTCTTTCGTAAAACTCAGAAAGGGCTCGAGTCACAATCTTTGCCTGTCCTGACCGGTCCAGGAGCTAGACAGGGGTCCCTCCAGCCCCAGAAAAGAAATCAATCCCAAACCAACAGGTGCCCAGAGTCCTAGACAGCTCCCAAACGGCACCTCAAAACCCAGGCTAAGGCCGAACTTAGAATAGGGTCAAGATGGTAGTAGTTGGTTAGTGGTAGTGGTCGCAGTAGTAGTGTAGGGGGGGTGGACCCCAAAAAAGAACGATTCACGAGTTTGACAGTAGTTGAATCTGGAAGATCTTGGGGAAATAGAAGGTCGGGGGGTTGCAACCAACTTGACCTCGATGGCAAGGCAGCGCAAGGCAAGCGTTAAAAAAAAAGATACCTAAAGTTAGGTACTTGTTTTTTTAATAGGCGACGCGGGCAATGCAAAATGCAAGCAGCGACTCAGGTTGGGCTGTGAGGTGTTATCAGTTACGGGTCCTAATGCGCTCTGCTCGTGCTTGTGCAACAGCCTGGGCCGTGTACCACCAGGGTACAAGTGTGTTTCGGTGGTTCAGTGAAAGGCAAGCACTTCAACCGTACCTTTTTTCTCACTCTTGGATGTACTGTGTTTGGTACCGTTGTGCCTTTTCCCGTGGTGCAGTATGTTATGTACTTCGGACAGCAGTCAAGCGGCCAAGGATCAAACCACGGTCCTAATCGAATCAGATGTTGCGACGGGTTTCCTGAAATCGATGGATGACAAGAAGTTACGTATATGTATATATGTATGTTAGGATGTATGTATAGGCATGTACGGTATGTATGTGTCTCGATCGAATCTATCTGCGTGACTAAAATTTAGTGTTTCCGAGATGCAGGTAGATAATGAACCCCAGGGTAGGGACCGTGGCAAGCGTGGGCCTATGTAGGTAGTAGATGCCGTAATAGCTCTCCTTCTCTTACAACTTCGTAAAAGAAGGAACAAGCCTTATGAAAAGGCAACCTAACAAGCTAAATAGGCTCTAGACCAGAAAGAGAGACGGCGAAATGATTGATAAAGAAGGAAGGACCCAGCGAATTGGCAAAAACGCCCGTGCTTCTTCCCCTCCCTATTGAAGAAATAGCTTGAATAATAGCTTAGAGTGAAGTAAGGTTATTTTTCTTTTTTGCTCTTCTTTTTTTTTTCTTGGGAGGGGCCGAGATGCAAGTGTCAGTGCCAGTCGATGAGGCGCGGATGCAGATGGGGCGATGGGTCCTTCGATGGTACTCCCGTTCCCGCCGTCCTTGCCGTTTTTTTTTTCTATTCTATCTTATTTAGTGGCGTGTTCGATTCGAAGTTGATGTCCGATGGTCGCGCGACACCCTACCAATTATTGCACCTTAGCGCCTTTATCTGATAGAAAATTAGATGCGAAGCTACCAGGTTAGCTCTTCCTGTATGTCAAGATATTCTTGATATTCTGTCCGGGTACGGGCGGGTGCTGTTGACTAGATCGAACTCTAATAAGTGCTCCGATATACTCTCGCCGCTAGATATCGACATATAATTCGTTGGAGATGGAAGACGGAATGTTCCTGTTGCGACAACCATCAAAGTCGATTATGGTTGGTGGTGTCTTGCTGCAGCCAAGCCTCCGTGCCGGCTAGGGCTATTGTTGCAAAAGTTGCTAGCTATGTCTTAACTGAACTGTTGAACTCTGAGCTAAGCTAGAAAGTTCCAAGTTGCTACGAGGGCATCGAATGAGCAAACCGCCTGCTTCTACTACGACTCTCCCGATCATGTTCGGGTATGGAGTTACTAACATGTATAATAATAGTCGCCCGTTTACGAATACTTCTGCGGCCTTTGTACAGAGAGTCGGGGGCCGTTGGTGGCGATGTTAACCTCCTGGCCGCTGAAACGCTCTCTACCTTCGCGTTACGGTGGAGATAATATGTGACGGTTATGTATCCGTGAAAAGTAACTTGCAGAAATTTTGTTGCTGTGCCGTTCGAACGTATATGCGCTTGGGGGCTGTCGATTCTTATTTTTGTATATGTCGTCAGATGTTTTATATTGACACCGCCTCAAATTGATACAACAAAAACTGGTCGCATGAGAGGAAAGGCAGAATCAACAAGAGCAAGGACTAATAGAGAGTAAAGAACTGTTTTATACGATTTCAGTTGGGTTGTATCGACACTTGGGCATTGCCGTCCTCGAGCCGCTCCCTGTAGACCAAAGGCTTCAGCTGGCCAAGGGCGTGAGGAAAAAAAATATTCAACTTGAAGGGAGAAAGTGAGGGAAAGAGAGGTGATCCACGATACTAATATTTCATCTATTATGTCCTAGTTGCTATGGCCAAGATGCACTATTGCCACAGTTACCAGCAAAGTCAGGTAGGTATGTATAATAACAGCTCGTAGCACAAGGGCGACTACGGATGTACGGGGCAGATCACTTTATGTGGCTCCCCCTACATGTCTTGGAGACAACCGCTTGGTTGTTGTCCACCCAATTGGACCGACTTGACGAGCCCGGTAGTCTGGGAAAACGGTATTCTCTCTGAAGCATCCATGGTAGCATTGGTGGGAGCTTTACCTACCCAATCGTCGTACCAAGGTTGAAGCCTAGGTAGCCGCCTGTTAGGAACTTACTGGAAATATCGCATAGCAGCAGCCAAGGAGACCAACTGGTATCAACGAATCCCATTAGCAAGGTTGCCTAAATTATCCGTTCCTTCATTTCCAACAAGCAACTAGCATTTGCGCTCCGGAGGCTGATTGCGTACACGTTGCGACGGCATTACGGTGGTCAACAAATGTAGTCAAACTTGTGGCATGTGCGCGAGATGCTCTAATTTGGGATTTTGCCTTGGGACGTGCGAATGCTTACCTACCTGAAGTCTGGAACCAAGGGAGACCAGACGCAGGTCCCGCGCCAGCCTCCCGGACGCCAGAGGCTTAGGAATGTCGTAATCTTCATCATCTAGTTGCAGGAACGAAGGTTACTATCCTGGAGAATGTAGACCGATTGTCAATCTCCCGTTATGGAACGACATGTAGCGGTCTCACCTAGGATATCCGCCACTCGTGATACCGTGTTGCCCGTTGGTTTCGGTATGTCGAACTGTTGTCAACTTCACTGACACTCTTGAACAGTCACACCGCAGCTAGAACTCGCCTCGACGAGTAAATTCGTTGGCTCACCATCCTTCTATTAAGGAAATATGTCCCACGCCACACGGTTCTCGGTGGTCGGTTCATCCCTCTCTAATAATCAGAATCAAGGGCGTTGATGATCTAGTAGTAGCAAGACTCCATGAGGCATGCTGGATACGCCAAGATTGACAAGAGTACATAAACCCCTGAAACACAGTCCAAATCATTAGACGTAATTACAATAGGCGATTCGTGTCCATGATCGCCTGCCTCGTTCATTTACAACATAGGATATACGGGTAGCCCTAAAGTCATACTTGCAGTGAGATATAGCTGCTGTTGATATGAATGTGGCTTCCCGATCGAAGATCCGAGATATGAGTCCTGCAGAAGCCTTGTATGAGCGGCTCGTGCATGATGTTTGTCATTTTCAATTCTCGTGTGTCCGACTCGCGCCTAAGAATGAAACATATGCACAAGTGTAGGCCACAGATCCCCCCTCTACGGATAGCTGCAGGTCTCTAGCCATAGAAAGACCGTCTTCAGCCGATTCTTGTGAGACATTTGACGTGGGGTGGCTAGCTTATGCATAGAGCTGTTTTCCGGCTCGGAAAGAATTCGACGAAGAGGAAGCAGGATTGACTTAGCAAACCCAGCTGACGAGCGAAGATCTCTAGCGATACTGGCAGTTTCGCAATGCTGGGTAGGTAGGAGCCAGTCGGTGATCCTAGAGTATGGATGTGCAAACCTGGATCCCCATGCTGACACTTAGCGCAGCCGGAGAAAGATGTCATCGGGCACACCGCTCAACATGCAGTGTCTCAATTCTAACTTAGCACCGACGCCGCTGCGGGGGATATGATAAGCGCGCTAGACCGAGAGGCTTCTTAACTTGGTCGATGTAAGTGTGATCGACTGACTTGATCTCATCGATGAATGTTTCGAGGTGTATGGATCATGTTTCGTATCATTGATATTGAATCCTTATCAATCTTGACCTTCTTATGATGCTTTTCTCTGGTTGAATAATGTTCTTAGGAATAGTATTGTTGCGTGCGCTTAGCAGATACTATAGGTATTGAAGCACCGCCAGTCGAGTAAAGAGACATCCGTGATACACTCTCGATCCCTCTCGCTAGCAGGTATCCGTGACTGTTTGAGGGACAGTTGAGGCAGACGTGATTGATCGATGGCACAATTAGCCATCAAACTCCTCTTTGACAAACCTTCTCTTCTCAATATCTCGATCTCCCTCATATGCACTCCCGGACTGGGCGACTCGGAGTTGAGATTCGTAAGCTGTTCGGTGAGGCGTAGACGCTTGGACCACTACCTCCTTTCCTTGATAACCATCCTTGCCTATAACTCTGTATTCTAAGAATAGAATAGAATAAGGACTCGGAGTTCCCACAACTGATTTGCTACAGTCCACTTATCCACATGAGCTGCATCCAGCTTATAATTATGTTTTGTGTAGGACTACAAATGCCTACCTCCTAGGTATCGTTAAGTTCAAGTCCCCAAAGCCACGTGTAGATCGGCAAGAAGAGCCGGTAGGGGATTGGTAGCTAAGGTCAGGCTGAAGCTTGATGATACCATAAAACTATCCCGTACTATTCTTCAAATGGAATTGACACCTATCATTGAACGTTTTCCGTTGTGGATGTTGTTGCATTGAAAGTGTGAAATAGTAAGTGGGTACTTGTTTACTTGTAGAGGCTTCTCAATGAGCTTGTCAATGATTGGATGAAGTTCCTAAAGAAGTCTACGGTTAGAAGTCCTCCCTGTTAAGGTATTATTCCGCTCTGTTTTAGGTAACTAGCGTCATTGGACCTTGACCGTTTCTGTGCAAAGCCACCCGCTTTTCATTGTTCTGCAAGGGCCTCATTGGACGATCTTGAAATTAAGCAGCGTTAAATCCTGAACTCCTCAATAGCTCTGACGAATCAGAGGACGGTGCCTGTCGAGCCCCGTTCGCTACGTGTGGGGCTACAGTGGGCGACAAGCACCAGGAGCACCAGCAACCTTGTAAATGAGATTCACTATCAGCCAATCCCCTTTTACTCGCCGACCAGGAGTGGACCCACTGCCAGTTGATCTCGCTCATCCTCTTCAACTCCTCAATCCCTCTTCCTTTCTCCTTCTTCACGATCTTCATCGTCGTTGCTGTCGTTGTCGTTGACGTTGCTTTGTCGGTTCAGAGAAGTCCATTCATTTGGCATTTGGCACCATCGCCTATCCTCTCATTCAACTCTTTTGGTTTCAGCTTCACTCTTTTCAGTTGATACCGTCCGGTCTTTTTTTCTTCAGGAGTTCTCCGAAGTATCGAGACCCCAACTCTCCCTTACGTAGGTTTATCAATGTCTCGAACTGAATTCTTATATCCTGATACGCTATCGAGTCAAATATCTAACTATTGTTTCAATGCAGCTAAGCCATTCGTTGATTATTCGACTGAGCCGACATCCCTTGATATCCGACATTAACCAACGACAATCTCCATATCGTCAGATCTGCAGCAATTAATCGTCAATATGTCTACTTTCAGCAACCTTATTGCCCGTGGCAATGATATCCTTTCTAGGCGGGACCTGTCGCTGAGTGGCGAGTCCGACACCGTCGTCGACCTTATGATTGCTTTTCTTGGCGTCGCTTTCTTCGCCCTCGTTATGGTAGCCTTGTTAATCATGCTACGAAGAGCAAAGCGCGAGAAGCAGCTGCAGAAAGAGACCCTGCCGCAGTACAACGACATAAAACATGATGACAACACCCGTCGCCTGACCATCCAGACCGCCGACGGCCGATCGAGTATTCTGGTCGTGAATGGTCGCCCCATGCTGGCTGACCCCAATGCACCTCCTTACTCTCCCACCAACATCCCAGAGATTCACATCACCTTCCCTGACGAACAGGACGAGAATGGCCGCAACAAGAGCGGTCGTGTTGTAGTTGTCCGAGTCGGCGAGACCTCTGTCGGTCTTGAGCCTGTCAAGGAGGAACAACTACCCGCATACGAGAAGGAGAGCAGCACCGGCTTCTACTCGATCGACATGGACCAAATCGGTGGCCTAAAAGAAAAAGATCGCTCCCAGTTCTCCTGAGTTCCAACGAGTCTGGTCTGCCCGCTGGAACCCTGTGAAGACCAGATACACAACCAATCACTACTAGCCAGGGTATACATATGATGGAGGAACATGGACGACATACATACATGCATGAATAATGTTGTACCTATACAAGGCAAAATTTTCTACATCACCCTTCGGATCGCCTCTTGGACGAGGCGAGGGAGTTGGAGGAGGGACCGGAGTGGAGGGCGAGCCCCGGAGGTTGTTTCGTGACCATCTATGGCTCTAGGTACATATTCGGTCTTGTATATAACGATACCCCTTTGTTTTTTGTCTTCCATCTTTAAGGCCACCACGGACAACCAGCCTTCCAGTGCGGGACAAAAGCAGGGCCACTGGTCGCGGTATATATTCTCAGTTGTATAGCTAAATTAATTACATGGCACAAACCAAATCGCATTTGCTCCTTGCTTTGCAAACCACGTGGTAAAACTACAATGTTAGGTTCTCATGCAGAGAAGACATTCTTCAAGTTTAATGCGCCGAGGTCGGAAGACGTAAATTCTTCGATATTTACCCAGTTGTCTAGCTTCTCACCCACTCATAGTCTAAAGCGATGGACTACTTCCGAAGCTGTGCATGATAGTCGCTTTGGTCCACATAACAGCACCATAGATGTAGCGGTAGATCCATGACACCCATGAGTCTGTTTTAGACGCTCGTCATCGGTAGTGTAGAAACGACGATCATCAACGCTTGCAGGCAACTCGGACTATATCCAGGCAACACGGTAGTGCCTGAACTCAGGTCATTGGCTACCTAAGTAAGCAGCTCGGCCTCGATATAGAGGGAAAGGATAGGCAGGTAGGTACCTATTCAGGCAGCAAAAAGAAAAGACATAAGCTTGCTGCCGGGACATGGCGTTGGAGCTTTAGCTCTACGTGTGCGTACATCATATCATTATCTTAGACAGCGTGCTCAAGTCCAAAGGCATTCCATGCAGGTCGATAGAACAAGCCGTGTGTGGCTTGCTGAGGGGCCCCCTTGATGCCCAATCAAGCCATGATGCGAGTCATTCGTGGGCGGTCAGCAGGGAGAGCGCCGTGAGGAAGATATCCAAGACATGCGTCGGCCCTCGGCCCGTCTTGGCAAGTCGTGGGAGATCTCGTTAGCAAATCCCCGGTTGAGATTAGGCTCGAGGTCTAACATCCGCCGTGATCTTTCCTCCTGCCTCGTTTATACTGGTGGTGTTTTCATCCACCTGCATGTATAAGAAGACTTTCTGGCTTACAGGTCGTGGACTCATAGACGTAAAAGGGGCATAAAAATCTGCTAGGTTAGGTAGGCATCAATATGCCGATAGATATCACTCTACTACATATGTAGACCCATCTCGTCTCCCTGCCTCTAAGCAGCAAACAGATTTGTTTCTTAGGATATTGGGATGATGAAATACTGCCTTAGGCATGAAACAAGCGGTATGTCATATGAGCTAGTGAGTAGGTACATTCGGGCGCTCGCTTAGGAAAATCATTGTGCAACATCGGTTGGTAGTTGGCAGCCCTAAGCACGACCTTTTGGGTCGCACATATTCTTTTCTAGAAATCCTTTAACAATGTTTGCCTTTGGAGAACGATGCTATCCCTTACCTGGAGAGTCTGCTGGTGGCTTGCGCCACTCGCTAACATTCGACGCGCGCAAGCCGCTGCTTGAGATATCGCCTAGGGTTGAAAGGTGACTTCAAGTCGCCCTAAGAATAAGGCTGGAAGAAGGAATCTATGGGTATTAGAACTCGGAGCTGGGGTAATCAGCATGTATTCGTAAACTACTGCCTCTCTCCTAGGACATAGTTCGTTAATACCTACCTAAGGCACCGATTCCAATATCAAGAGGCTCTAGAATCTCTCGCCTTCCGCGAAGCAGATCATATCTCTTTTGATCGACGGGGAAACTCACTGTCCGAAGTTTGTCGATTAGGTAGCAACAATCATGTCTGATGTGAGCCCTTGCAAGACTTTTATTAATACCATGCACCAGTGTCCTTGGGTGTCGTACCGTTACGTACACATAGATGAAACCTATACGAGATAGAATTTTCTGTGAAACGTGAGCGCCGTGGCTGTCCTTTCGATGCTGACTCATTTTCACATGCGTGCTGATAGTCAACGAGATGAACTAGGGAGCGAGACGCGAACTCCAAGGAAATAGGGGGAACGTGACGTAGAACACTCGGAGCCTGGCCGATGTGGTGGCAGTACTTACACTCGAATAAGTAATTTGACTCCAAGTTGTGTAGGAAGACAGGCATATCAATGCAACATGGCAAGGCATTCAGCCCTTCCGAGACACCATTAAAATAGCGACAGGACTTATTTGAGATAGCCTATTAGAGTCCTTGAGTGACATTATCTGTATGAATAGTCTATTGTGGTGGCTGATGAGTTTGCTGGGAGAGTCGCAATGCCGAGTAATGATATGATCTGTATAATATTCGATAACGTTTCAGATCATCCGGGGAATTTTCTATTCCTTGTTTGGACCGGCAGACGACTGACTCTCTTTTCCTTGGCAGGCTTTCGTTGAAAGAGTCCTATTTATTCGCGGTAGGTACTGTAAACGGTGTTCTTGCGGCACAGCTGCTGGTGGTGAATGGTGCCTATGTTGATATTTAAAGGTAAAGCATGGTGCATGTAACCTCAAACATACGAAACAATCTTACCGTAGAGTCGCAGCCGTAGTAAGTCATCTCGGTGACGAATGACAGGCGTTGACGGGGGACTCAGTAGTTGCGAAGTAGGACAAAACCTACCATGATTCCGTCCTAAACGATCAGGTAACCGTAGCAATTCATTCAACGCCGCTTATGTATATATATATATATATATAGATAAACGGGATCTACGAAGCGCATACCTAAGTTCTCATTTGTCGGTGGGGGGTCGCCGGGGTCTGCCGTTTTAGTGTCACCCGAACAGCAGTACATAATACGCCGTACAGGACCAGTACCAGTACCGGGTCGTGCCGTAAAGGAACCATGGTGCTGACTGCATGAAGCGGTAGCGGCTATGTAAGTGCCGATCGATATCACTTCAAAGATTTCAAGGCATCAAAGATGTAGTTACTTCTAAATAGCTATACCCGGAAATAATCGGCGCAAGTCGTTCAACTCAGATTTGTTTTCCTTTGAATTGCCACTCCCGACAGACTGGAAATGTTGTAAAAAGTCATGACATGCTACTACCCCCTTGCATGCTAACAATGGAACCATCGGTCGGGCTACGACATATCCGGGCGTATATAAGACAGTCTTCGGCCTTTTCCATATGTGCTATGATATTAGCACTACTATTCATAAGTCCATAGATTGTAACCCCCCATCAGTCAAAACTTAGGGCCGTCTGAAACCGATATCTCCTGTTCGGGTTGTTACTTAGGGTGGTAATACCACATACATATCCAATCGTGGTCGAGTAATAACGTCCACTTCGGTGAGAGGCCGCAACTACCGAAGAATTTGTCAGCTCCTTGACGACCTCGGAGTGAGGTGGGTAACAGCACAGCTCCTTTATGTCCGTACCCTTGTTCCCCTTATCGTGGGCTATAAAGCCTGACCAGGTGCTCCTCATGTTGATATGGTTTTCATAGGTGGTGGGATCCTGTTTGCTTCAAGCTCGAATACGATCCAAATAAAATCATTATCATGGCAACGGCCGCTGCAAACAGAGAAGCAGTTGGCAACTTTACTCGAACCATACATACCGATACGTACGAGTACATATCCCCGAAGAATGTGGACCTATCTGGAAGATCTGTCTTGATCACCGGGGCTTCCAAGGGCGTCGGGAAAGAGACAGCACTTAGCTTCGCTGCAGCAGGATGCTCCAAGATAGGCATCGGAGCTCGATCTGATCTGTCAAGTGTTGTAACGGAGATCAAAGAAGCCGCAAGAAAAGCGGGTCGCAAGGGAGAACCCAAGGTCGTCAGCTTAAACCTAGACGTCACATCGGAGGACAGCGTTAAGGCTGCGGCAGAGACCATCTCGGAAGAGTTTGGAGGAAAGCTGGATGTACTGGTCAACAATGCTGGGTACCTACCAGAATGGTTCCCTATCGGCGCTTCCAAGACGGACGAATGGTGGACAGCGTACGAAGTCAACGTTAAGGGAGTCTACCTATGTAGCAGGTACTTCACATGCCTGCTTCTCGGAGGTGATCTCAAGACCAACATCATCGCGACGAGTGCCGGCGCTATTGCAGTTATACCTAGCGCTTCGGCTTACCAATCCACCAAGTTCGTAGTGTGCCGACTCGCAGAATTCTTAGCAGCCGAATACAAGGATAAGGGATTGGCTTGCTATGCTCTCCACCCGGGTGGCATCAAGACAGAGCTGGCATTTCAGATGCCTCCGTCTATGCATCAACTCCTGGTTGATGAAGCACAGCTCCCAGCAGATACCATGGTATGGCTATCTTCCGAGAACCGACCGTGGCTGAGCGGGAGGTTTATCAACGCCAAGTGGGATATGGAGGAGCTGCAGGCTAAGAAGGACGACATTGTGAAGAAAGACTTGTTGACGTTTAGGTTGACGACGGGAGATTAAAATCGTCTGTTTAGGTAACATTCAGAAGAATTCTACTATGTCATGACATACTTCCTAGAATAGAGTACATATAACTAACGGGTGATTGAAACTATGGGCTAGAAGCCTTGTGGTATATCTTGTTTTAGGGACGTTTGAAGTTGAGTTCAAATGCAGCTTAGTATTTTATAGGGCTTCCCGCCCCATCCAGTATTAAGGGCCTATATACCTAATTCGGTAAGGAGTGCTTTACGTAATTTGGTTATGGTGGGGGTGTCGGGGTACCTTAATCCATGGGTCGCAAGGGTTCGTCATAACTGGATGTACCACGGCTATCACTAACTTTGAAGCTCTAAGGGTTCCCACAAGGGTTGAAAGCTCTACTTTTTCTCATTTTACAGCTTCATTGCATATATTTGTTTCAAACTTGCTGTGATGATACTTCTTTAATACCAACTTCCCACGTGTGTATTTACTCACATTTTGCTTCTAGTCCTTCTCTTGTCCTTTTATTTTTCTAGTAGATCCTGGTTGCAGAAGCCAATGGCTGCAGTTGAGCCCTACACGACGCGTTAATTGCTTCTTATCCCACCAACATGCCCTCCCGTAATGCTCGACCGAAAGCTCCCCCGACCGAATATAAGGCCATTGCCGCCGAATGGGCCCGCGCAAAGCGTAAAAAGGTGCTCGAGGGCGCTTCAAGAATGAATAATGGCTCCTCCGCGACCGATGAATCGCAGCGCGTGGCTCTCGAAGCACGCCGAAAGACTGCTTTTGAACGTCGCTGTTATTGGACCCTAGGTTTTTGGATTTGGTTACTGTGCATGCACGTTGTTGGGATATTGCTGTTTACTAGCGGCTTTCTTTTGACTAGATTGGTTTTGGACGAACGATCGGAGTGCGAGAACCCACCCAGCGAGCTGTTATTGGAGTGGAAGGGAAAAGGTACCGTGCAGGGAGGTTGCTGGCATCCTAAGACCTTCAACAAGGCTGTCGTTGTGTTGATAGACGCTCTACGCTACGATTTCACGGTCCCAGTTGAGGACGAAAGCCTTGCTGAGGTGTACCATAATGCGCTCCCTTTTCTCTATGAGACTTCGGTTAAGTCACCGGGAAATGCGTTCCTGCGACCATTCATTGCAGATCCGCCGACAGCTACTCTCCAAAGACTCAAAGGTCTAACTACTGGAACCTTGCCTACATTCATCGATATGGGGTCCAGCTTCTCTGGAACGGCTATCGAAGAGGATAATCTATTGATACAATGGAGAGATCAAGGAAAGCGAATCGTCCACTTGGGAGACGATACCTGGACCGCCCTATTTCCTGATTATTTCCAACCAAACATTAGCAGAGCCTATGATAGCTTTAATGTCTGGGATCTACACACTGTTGACAATGGTGTCATAGAACATATATTTCCGTTATTGAAGGCCGACAAAAAGCCACAATGGGATGTCCTTATCGGGCACTTGCTTGGCGTGGACCATGCTGGCCACAGATATGGGCCTAACCATGCTGCCATGGCTTTAAAACTCCGGCAGATGAATACCTTCATTCAGGACCTTGTGAAGGAAATTGACGACGATACACTTCTTGTCGTCATGGGTGATCATGGAATGGACAGCAAGGGTGATCATGGCGGTGAAAGTGAAGATGAGGTGGAAGCTGCTCTGTGGATGTACTCGAAAAAGCCACTATTCGGCCGGACAAAGCCTGACTTTGTGACGCCACCAGCGACAGCTAAGATCCGGCCAGTGAGCCAAATCGACTTGGTTCCGACCCTAGCACTTCTCCTGGGTATTCCTATACCATACAACAATCTCGGTCGACCGATTGAAGAAGCTTTCGCAGGCCCTAAGGGGAATGCCTGGGACCATCTTGCCGCTGCTTCCAGTGTAACATCTGCAGGAATCAGGAGATACCAAGCATCCTATTTCAAAGCTCGGGGTATCGAGCAAAGCACCAAGCCCGGGTCTCCTGCATCGCTTTGGAACGGTGCCGAAGCTCTTGACCAGTCAGACACCAAAGTTAAACCATGGAAAGCCCTATATGAAGCCTACACTGCTTACCAGGAGGAGACCTTAAGAATCTGTAAGGACCTCTGGGCCAGATTCGACATACCTAAAATGGTGTTAGGCATTTCAGTGATGGCACTTGGTGTCATCACATTATTACTCTACGTTTCAAGGGATGAAGACGAAGACTTTGCAGTGTTGGATGATGCCGAGCTTGACTTTGCTGAGAAGAGCTTAGAACTGCAAGGATCAACAGTAGAACCAGAAGCTACGTCTTATAAAAACTTGAGCAAGTCACTTGTCAAGGCGGGACTCCTAGGTGGTGGGTTAATAGGAGTGCCGAGCTTTGCGCTTGTTATGTTCTCAGGATCTGATGAATGGCTTTGGGCCGTTGCTGCAACGGCCATTGGGAGTATGATTGCTGTGGCTGGTATCCTACTCCAGATCCGTGGGATACGGATACTCAATCTCCTACCGACCACCTCCTGGGGATGGCTGGCCGTTGTCTTCACCTTGAGCCAGTCTATTGGGTTCGCTTCCAACTCATATACTATCTGGGAAGACTCAATCTCACTATTCTTCCTCTCGACCTTCGGTTTTGCAAGTGCTATCGCTGCGCTTCGGCGTCCCTCAGTTCGCGATCGGACTCTGGGTATTTATCACTCTATCGTGTTCGTCATCCTTACACGAGCGGCCTCCTTCTCGAAACTTTGCAGAGACGAGCAAATGCCTTACTGCACATCAACATACTACGCGTCCGCCAATTCGTCGACTTCGGCCCCCTGGCAACTTGCTATACCCTTCGCCGTTTTTCTTCTTCTGCCGTCTATAGTTAAAGGATACATGAGGACCTCGCGGTCATACGAGGGCCTTGCACCCGTTTGGATCGGTTACGTCTTCCGTAGCGCTCTCTTCCTCGCTGCTGTGTACTGGACTCTTGACGCGGCGGACAATGGGGAGTGGACTACTACGATCTCGCAGCAGATGCTGAAGACTATCCATGTCTCTGTCGCTCAGCTGGTTTTAGCTTTGGCATTCGTGGCCGGTACTACGGCGTTTATTTGGGCTCCGCCCTGTGTTTCTATCCTCACGACATCACCCAACGGCCGAACAGCGCAGATCGCCGTCCTCGGCTACGGCAACACCAACGGTGCACGGTACCTATTCCTTCCGATCAACTTTGCAGCCGCATTAATCCTCCTCTCGAAGCCCATGGGTGGCGGCGCCATTGCTATCATGCTATGGCAGATCCTCTCCCTCGCCGAGATAATCGACCTAAACGATCTCTCCACTGAGACCATCGGCCCCGTAACACTCGCCCTCCTAGGCAACTTCCACTTCTTCAAGACAGGCCACCAGGCCGTCCCCGCCTCCATCCAATGGGATGCGGCCTTCATCCCCCTTTTCACCGTGCGCTACCCCTGGAGCCCCCTCGTCGTCGCCTTCAACACCTTCGCCGGCCAGATCCTCGCCGCTACCGCCGTGCCCCTTTTAGTCCTCTGGAAGACGAGCCCAAAGCGCAAAGGCGTGCTCGAGAGCACCAGCCGCGCCCTCGGCGCATTCATCGCGTACTACGCCGTCGAGAGCTTGGCGACTATGGCCTGGGCGGGGTATCTACGGCGCCACCTCATGTTATACCGAGTCTTCAGCCCGCGATTTATGATGGCGGCTATTGTTTTGCTGGTGGTAGATCTAATAGGTGTTTTCGTTGCGCTATTGGGCGTAAGGACGAATACCCTGGCTATTGCCGACGTCTTTGGATTTGCGGATTAGGTGGACGGTCGGGATGAAGGCGTGGTAATGATGGATATGAAAAAGACGTGGATGTGGACGTTGATGCGGAGGCGGAGGCGGAGGCGGACACAGACACAGGCATGAATGGACGGGAGGAAATTAGGGTTTGTTCATAGGTACATACATGTAGGTAGTGTACATATGAATGGCTCTTGGATACAGGTTTACACATTTGAGAGAATAAAAAAAATTGGTCTATAATACCTACCGTAGCGGCAAGCTACGTATTGTGGGAATGGTTCTAAGGTTAGAAATGGTTGATTCTATACTAATGACGAGTATTATTTTGACCCTAGAATACGTATGTAGCTTGCCGCTACGGTACGTTCCTTATACGTGATTTCGATAGTTTAATCTTCTACCGTTTGCTACTCAGTCTTCTATTACACCAGTAAAATCGATAGCCACTTATCTGCTAGATGCGATGAGCGAATCTCATGATACCCATCAGGACATTAAGGATGGTTCGGGGTCCATCTACGTCGCACTCTAGCCACTCTGCAGCCGACCGGTCAGCGACCATCCCCGAGATTAACAGGCGGCCGCGGGCATTCGAGCATGTGGCATGCGCAACTATCCGTTGATTATGATTATGACAAATGACAAATGACATGTTGGAACATAAATTACTGGGTTGGCCAGCTGAGTCACGGTCTTAGCTATCAGAGCCTACCTACCGGCCTGCCTACCTAAGAATTATAATACGTTGCTCCCCCACCTGTCACCGATCTCATGGCAGGGCGAAGAAAACGTGGTTCTTGCAGATCAGCCCGTAAATAGGAGCTAAGCACACGGGCGATTCAAGCACAAACTGCGGACGATCCTCCGAGAATTTGATGCTCTTTTTACTTAGTATCATGAATAGGATGTAGTGTAACTATGTGTATAGGGTATTTATGATGATACGTACAGTGTCGGATCGCATCCGTAGATACTTCATTGTATTTTTTATTCATCTGGTCAGCCTTTCTGTACATTAAGCACTAAGCCTTTCTGTATCGGTAGGCTGTATAAAAAAATATGTACACGAATTCTATTTTCGTTGTGAGCACGACTCATGCTCCGCCCCCGAATGTCTCAGATACACATGTCCTGATCGACGACAGCCACCACCGCCATCATGAGACCCCGTCTAACCTTATCCAAGCTGCCAGACTTCAAAGGTCTCGCATATGCCTGCGCCTTGTTCCTCTTCTAGGAACCCCTTCTATTGTTGCATGGTAATGGTAAGAATATAGGTGATTAATGCAAATATGAAAAAAAAAATGATGTTGTAGATTCCAGAAATAAAGGAAGTGATATTGAATGGGTATCAAATGCGCCGGTGTATATATCGCCGTTTCGTGAAAATCATCCAGTCCCGTATTGAAACTCGTATCCAGAACGAGCATAATATACGTCCAATCCCACCCTAGATACGCCGCTGAAGGGAAGAACCGTATGTTTAGAATTAAATGTTAACCGTTGGGGTGAGGTATAGGTTATCGAACCAAGCGTGAGATGGTTATGAATAGCATCGATAGCATGAGCAAAAACGGTGCTTGCATCATTGATGGTGCGGCACTATCTGGGAGTGGATCAGGAAGCGCCGTGTTAACAAAGTTCGGACCGCATTCTGCGTCGATTTGCTGCGCTGCCTGCACGTAAGTATTTGCTATCCATTTCTTTCGATCAGCCGCCGCCGATTGGTAAATCTTCATTGTCTCGCTTGTGCAGTAGTCGCAAGCAGGCAAGGCCGATTCGGGTAGGGATGAGTTGAAAGGTAAATTGTAAAGATAGACATTAGAAGAAGTGGTGAGATTTGTAACCGCACTGACAAAACAATATGTTGCGGTATCCGGATTCGTCAAACATGTCGCGCCGTAGACCTCTTCATACGCCTTCATTCCCTTGTAAGCCTGGACGACGAGCGCATTCTGCTTCTTGTAATCCTCTCCGCAATTATCATCCGACGTGAGCTGGTCGGCCAGGTTATTGAGATAATTCGTGCAATTCTGCTTGTCGGGCACCTTGCACGCTTTTTCTAGGACCTGCGTTATTTCGACCAGGGATCTCATAGCCTGGAAGAAAGAATCGGAATTCTATAAAATTTGTTAATTGTAATTCAACGCGCCGAGACATTTCATACTAGCCTTAAGAAGTAGTGAAAGAGGATAACATGTTTGGAACTGAGGATCCGCCAAAAAATTATCGATGAAGTTAAGGCAAGATCCACCTCCATCGTCACCAGAGAAGTTTGCAGCGAGCGCGCCGTCGAAAGGACTTGGAAGGGGACTTGTTGCGACGGCCGTTGTAGCAGCAGTACTGGATCCAGTCGTAGTCGTAGCCGTAGCCTCCGAGACATTGATTTCATATGTCTGCGTCGCTGGCACTCTACGGACGAGGTCGCGATCGAGTAATTCTTCTTCGGACATGATCTGCCATTGACCATTAACGAGAACCGGTATCCGCGTATCAATCAGCAACTTCGTGCCAATCGATCGCGGGGTGTCCTCCAGTGAAATAGCAGCTGTTAGGGGGACCCAACAGGAAATGATCAGGACGATCACTGCCATTTGTATCCAAGGCTTGTGGTAAGGTGAAACGGCAGGGTAGTGCGGACCACACCCGCGGCGCAGCGACGGCTGGCGCCAGGAGGAACAAACTGGAAGCATTGTGTTGCCAAAGCAGGTAACCGATCAGCGGATCGATTGTTCAAACATCACTTCGTGATGCGAGAGCCTCTGGGCCCGTAATTACTCTTAAAGTCGTAGTAACCCGCCGTATACTACGATAACTGATTGTATCTCGAAGCGTGAATGTAGGAAACGAGATAAAAACTGAAGCTGTTTCCACCATATGCCTTTATTATATTCAAGAGATCTAGAATCCGAGCCCGGTATTGTCATGCGGGCACTGGACAGATATGGTTCCGTTGTGGGGACAAACTGGCCAATATAATAGGATTGGCGGGTAAATGAATGTGTCCCGTATAGAAGAACACAAGACCAATGAATCGCTCCGTTTAGTTACGACGACAATGCGGCAACAAAATATATCCAAGGCAGCGTGCGGGGATAATGTTGGAACTGGAGAGTCGGTCCTATGACTGGTGACGATCGGTATCCGGGTGTATTGGAATAGACAGATGCTATACTATGTAGAAGTATGGGAAACATGGGGGTAACGACAAAAGGAGCAGAAGGATCATATTTCATAGGGTCAGCAGCCCACCGGGCCTTTTCAATGAAATTGTCGCAAGAACAACACTGGTCAGGGCGCTATGGTGGCATGAGCGCTCCCCCGAGCGTTCCCATATTGGGTGTTGAAGCCGGTTGGACCTAGCCGTGTGAAGGGACGACAAGGCGCCGCTAGTCTAGGCCGGGCGCCTGTCAAGAAATGCGACGGAGAAGGTACCGCAATTTGGGGTCTGCATGTAATAAGACGTGAGCTTATGCATCTCGGACCCCAAAGATTCGGACATTGTGGCGCGATATCTGTGCTGCCTTGGCGTAGCTATGCAACCTTAGCCAATATACAACAGCAATGCCATAACACGGAGACGACTTGTCATTTCTGTAAAGAGCTGCCAGAATCCATCACATCGGCACTTTTCACTTGCAGAAACGACAATATCTGCGAGGGAGAAGACAGCGTTAGCAATGAGGACAAGGACTTCCCTGTTGGAACCTGGAGCTATCCATTTGTCAACAAGGGACAGGGTTCGGGTTTTCTGCTTGCTACGGTAGCTTGCTTGTAGCGGATGTAGTCTTTTCAAGAATAGAAGCTAGCAGGCTAGTAAGTCGCTAGGGTGTCCTCTATGGATCCCTAGTACCTAGTCTAGAACAATTTCTCCGATTCGATTCGATCGATGGTCTTTGTTTGAGGATGCAGACCACCTAAACATCCCCCCTGTACATTAGATTACAGCTAAGCCTACTTTGGCAGTAGCCCAGTTTAAATCATGTAGCAAGTGATGCGACAATCTGATTGGTCCAATTAGCCCAATTTGACCCACATCTCCAATTGAGATATTTGTTCTACCAATTCCTTAAGATTACCTTTTAGAAAATATATTATATTTAATCGATTCTTAATTAATTAGTAATTAATCAACGATTAATGACCAATTAATTACTAATTAATCATTAATTAATTTTTAATAATTTTTAATACCTTTATTTAAAAGGTATAATAGGTATAAATGATTTGGTTAGGGTTAGAATAGGGTTAGGGTTAGTTCCGGGGGTTTGGGGGGCGGCGCGAGCCCCCCATTGGGAATATAGTTCCTGGTTAGGTTAGGTACGAATTAGAATGCGAATTGATTGGCCATTAATTGCTGATTGATTAGCTATTGATTAGCCATTGATTATCCATTGATTGGTTATTAATAACTTATCAATTGGCTATTGCTTATCAATTTCTTATCGACTAGCTACTATTAAGCCATTGATGAGCCATTGATAAGCTGTTATCTCTTATCAATTAGCTATTGCTTATCGATTGGTCATTAATCGCTTATCAATGGGCTATTAATGACTTATCAATTATCCTATTGGCTTAAATGTGAAAGTGTGGCAGGTGTGGAGGCCAATTAAAAGAGACCCTTAGGATCAGGTAAATGTGGCTGTGGTGGCGCGGGATCCACACCACCTTCCGAAAATGGCCTAGCTGTAATCTAATGTACAGGGGGGATGTTTAGGTGAACCGTAGACTCTCTTTGTTTATGGAGTTGGGAAGTTGGAAAGTTGGTGAAGGGGGTGGGTGGGGTTGCATAAGCGAAATTTACTGCAAATTCGTCTCTCGGTTGTTAAACGGGATACACCTTCCAACCTTCCAACGAATGATAATCTTTAGATAAGGACCTGGACTGGTACTGTGGTCATTAAAACTGCACTTAAAAAACGTGCTAGTACTGCATAAAACTAGGTATCTTAGCACTAATGTCCAGCACTAATGCAGGCACAGCCGCAGCTTGCTCGTGTCTCTTTTTTTCTTTAGCGTGGACGGGTACCTGCTCATAACTACATACATGTACTGCTGTAAGCATCATGATGGAGGGAATATGTGTACAAGCTATACCTCACTTACCAAGTCTAGGCTAATATTGCAAGCTATTGAGTATACTACCGTCACCGAGCCAATTAACACTATTAATTATCAACTTCCTCATAGATCATTCCTGTCCAGTCCACGGGCATCATTCCTAATAAGCAAACTTGTACAGTAAGGAAGGTAAGCAATTCACCATATGTACATGTATTGCAAACTACAAATCCTACTTCCGGCTCATCCACCCGGATCATCGCCATCGGCATTCTGCGCAGCTAAGGTAGCATTGGGGTTGATTAGCACATGGTACTACGCGTCCATCCCTTTGCTTGGCTCTGAAAGAACTTATTTATTTATTTATTTTACATATTAGAATCCACGATCCCGGGTTCCCTGTTACCAATCGGGCTTCAGGGACGGCTAGCCTTGGCGCTTTTGCTCACTCTATTTTAACAAGGTCACATAAAAACAAGACTTCCAAGACACCTTTTGTTCTAAGTCGAATTGGCAAGGCCGCAAATTATTATTTCTCTTCACCGAAGCATCGGAATATAATATTGCGCAACTCGAGCCTTCAGCCTATTGACATATATATGACTTTACGTATGTCAGCTTAATATAGGTCATACAGGAGTTACCTGCGGGCAAGCGGCTTTCCAAGACGCTATCCTGCGCTTCATATACATCTTCGCCGATGTGTCTCACAACTTATCATCCACGAGGGCAATTTTAGTCCGGAGCCGAGAACAGGCCCAAAGGCGAAAAGAAAAAGGAAGCGGTTACGACACGTGCCGCGCTTAATTATATCGCTAATAGATCGATCGCCGTGGTCGTGGCCTTTACTAGCTAGCTGATCGACGAGATCGTCGTTTTTTTCAAACTTCAAGTATCCAGCCCTACATCGTTGATCTCCTGTGGCTTGATCCTTAATGATTAACTTAAAGCCAACTTCATCTCGGAGTCTCAAGAGGCTTTTCTACCCCGTCTATGGCACATAAGATGCGATCGGGAAATGCATCATTTCCTGTCTTACAAACTCCCCCGCGCCTCGGTGTTAAACGACCGAGATTACTCGCGGTAGATCACTTTGCCCTCTCCTCAACCTCCTCGGGATGTCTGTTTCAAGACTCTTTCCGATCTAAAACCGCGTCGGAAAATGAAATGGATGTTTAACTAACAAGTCTAACCTCAGCTCTTACGTCTCGCTTCCGTCTAGGAAGCAGGGTCCGTGTACGATATCAGAGTCAGTGACTCCCACATGTAACACGTTCTCAACCCGAGAGTCGAGACGTCGGTCATTGAACATCGACGCATGCAGTTAGGCGAGTTACGTGTACGACGAACGCACTAATGTAAGGGACCACCCTACCTCGTGGCAAACGTGAGACAAAGCTCTTGTTAGAATGCCATTACCCGCACTATACTATCGACCCTCGACATTCATCGGGACTCGGGGACTGCATGTAGTCGCACAATCTTCAGCTACGGGCTTACTACCTAGCAGCGGAGAGACCTCATGTCTCAATCATCCATGATTCATTCAGATGTTTCAGGACTTCTAACAGGTAGGCTTTAGAATCAGCCGATGGAGCCGTAACGAGTAGTAACAGGCGACAACACCTGACCCCTTTTGGCGTAATGTCGGGTAAATCCAGTAGGCCTCCTATTGCAGTCGCGTAATAGGCGTGTTATTTCCTATTATACAAAACCTCTTCATCTGATACATTGTTTAGGTTGGCGTGCTGTTAGGTCCCACTCAATAGACTGACAGCCGCAGTAAATACGGTTGGCTTTCGGAAGCTGTTGGTCGTGTAGGGATCCTTCGGCATCCTGTCAGCTCTCACCTTACCATTATGAGTGGACTACCTTCTTAGTTAGGATGTAGACATACTAACCTGTAAGACGAGCCCACTAGCCCATATCATCATGGTGTGTGCAGTATCTGCACACAAAAAGAGATCAGCGACTAACATCGAATCTCCAATCGTCACACACGAGCACAATATCCACGAGGGAAATACGGTCTAAACTTAACATGTACATACAAGTTTTATCTCATTATCTTATAGCTACATGATCTACCGTCTGTATAGTGACGACCTGGAGCAGCCTGTCTATGCCCAGTGTAGATCTTACAATCAGTACATACAATTGAATCGAAGCAGAGCACATAAACCCGAACGCCATCGATGCGCCTCCTCCGCTCTTCTACCGCCCTTCCACTATGCCCCTCCAATCTAGATCAACAGTCTAGCTTTCATCTATGCATGTCATAATGTGGGGAATCTTCGTATGATGGAAAAGGGAAAAAAAATAAATAGAAAAAGCCCGTTTGTATCAGCCGGGATGATAGACGTGATATAACGTAACGTAACGCAACTAACACAACGCACAAACGCGACCACCCTACCGCTTCTCCAAGCTCTGCAGGTTAACCAGCTCAGCATATCTTCCGCCCTTCTTCATGAGGTTGTAGTGCGTGCCCTCTTCCACGACGCGTCCCTGGTCGAACACGTAGATAACGTCGGCGTTCTGGATCGTACTCAGACGATGCGCGACGGCGATCGTGGTTCGGCCCTTGGCAGCCTTGTCGAGAGCAGCCTGGACGACGTGTTCGGACTCGGAGTCTAGAGCAGAGGTAGCCTCATCCAGGAGTAGGATCTTGGGGTCGCGGATCAAGGCACGGGCGATGGCGATACGTTGCTTCTGACCACCAGAGAGCAAAGTACCCTTGTTACCGACCTTGGTGTTGAAGCCGTCCGGCAATGACAGGATGAAATCGTAGATATTAGCTTCCCTGCACGCGAATTCGATGGCTGATTCAGGAATTGATTCTTTTTGAGTGCCTAACAGGATATTTTCTCTGATCGTGCCCTGGTATAAAGTAGGTTCTTGGGATACGAGGGCGATGTGTGATCGGTATTGGTTAACGTTGAGAGAGCTAATCTCCTTGCCGTCAACGTAGACGCCGCCGACTAATGGATCGTAAAAGCGTTCCAACAAGGCAATCGTAGTACTTTTACCACAGCCAGAAGCACCGACTAGAGCAACGTACTGGCCGGGACGAATGGTCAAGTTAAGCCCGCGAAGGACAGGTTGCTCGGGGCGGGTAGGATATCTGAAGTGGACGTCACGGAACTCAACGGTGCCTTCAACGTGCTCAAGCGGGGCACCATCTTGAGCCCAGGTATCAACCATTGGCTGGCGATCGAATAGCGTCTTAAGTTCGCCGGCAGCGTGATGCGCCTTACCCATATCGGGAGCGAAAGAGAAGACGGTACCAGCAGATTGGGCGCCGAAAATGACAGACATGAAGCAGACAAAGAACTGGAAGAGACTGTACTCGTGGCTAGCGATCAAAGTGCCACCGTACCAGAATCCAAGGGCAAAGGCCAGGAAGATGAATGACTGAGCTGCGGCATAGAGGAGCGAGGACTTCAAGATAGACACCAAACTGCTCTTTTGTTGAACAGCAAGAGAGAGCTTGTACTGTGCTAGAACATCACCTTCTCGGGTGAGAGAAGCAACGGTACGAATAGCTGAGATAGCTTCGGAGGCGTACGAAGCACTCTGCTCGTAAGCCTTCTTGGAGCGGCGCTGGAAATGCGCAAGCATCCAGAAACGGAAGAAACCACATGCAAGTAGAACGGGGATAGTAGACATACACACGAGAGCCAACTTCCAGCCGAACGCCAAAGCAACAGTCATTGCAGTGATAAGCGTGGTGGTAACCATAAGCAGAGTACCAAGGGTAACACCGCTAAGGCCGGCTACGTGAGAGGTCTCAGTTGATAAGAATGAAGTGAGGGCTCCGACGGTGTTCTCATCCTTGTCGAAGAAAGCAACATCTTGGCGAAGCATGGTGCGAAAAGCTCTATCTCTGACGCGGTGGATGAGGCGCTCGGAACATCTAGCAAAAGCAATACCCTGGCAGGTATAAGCTATGCACATGACAAACGCCAGCATAAGGAACATTCCGCTCCAGAAATCGCTGTCGTGCTTGACTTGTGCACTATTTGCGGGCGTAAGGGGTACGCTCAATGTCTAACTTACATTAGCTAATGATCATGGAAAAGGGATGACTCGTTTAATTTCCAGGATACTTTCCAGGATACTTACCAGGATCTGTTTGGAAAAGAAGAACGCTTGAGTTGGGTTACCCGCGCCACAGATGATAGAAAAGAACAGCCCGACGACCATCAGTCTCCATTCCTGGGCATTGAACGACGCAATTAGCTTGATCAAAGTCCATAGTGAATAGTCTTTCTCCTCATCGTCAGGTATGAAGTGATGGAGGGCCTTGCTCGACAGAGAACCCTGAGTTACTGGTCGAGTCAGCTTGATATCAGGCATGTCGTCGTAAGGACTATTGAGGAAACTGAGCTCCATTGGCAATGGCGGTCGCGACATTCGCCTAGACTTTCGCATAGACAGTCGCTTAGACGCTCTGCGAACGAGTAGCTCATCCCGCCTGGCGATTTCCAGCTTTTCCTTTTCACTTGGACCACTCTCTTTGGCAATTTCCTGTGCGCTAACTAATTTGGCATATGCGCCATCGCGTTCCAAGAGCTGAGCATGAGTTCCCTGTTCGACGATAGTGCCTTTAGACATGACAACGATGTTGTGAGCATCCTTAATAGTGGAAAGACGGTGGGCTATTGTGATGGTCGTTCGGCCCTCTGCAGCAGCTTCCAGTGCTGCCTGAACAACACCTTCGGACTTGGTGTCCAAGGCACTAGTAGCTTCGTCGAGTAACAGGACTAGAATAAATGTTAGAACGTATTCTCACACTTTTTATCATTGGTAAGTTACTTACTCTTGGGGTCTGAAACAATGGCTCGGGCGATGGCAATACGTTGCTTTTGGCCACCTGACAGCAGGAATCCACGTTCACCGACGTTTGTTTCGTACCCTTCTGGCAGTGCTGAGATGAAATCATGAGCATTGGCTTTCTTAGCAGCTTCAATGACAAGTTCCGTCTGTCTGATAGGGCTCACGTGCTCAAATTTCGTGCCGATGAGACCATTTTTGATGTTCTGGTAGATCGTTGTGGCGAACAGTGTGGGCTCCTGACCGACAAGAGAGATATGCTGACGCAGCCATCGGAGATTCAAAGTGCTAACATCGTGACCATCTAGAAAGACTTTTCCTTCCACAGGATCGTAGAATCGCTCTACCAATCCCACGATGGTACTTTTTCCGGACCCAGAAGTTCCAACCAATGCAGTCGTTTTGCCAGCTGGGATATTCAGGGTCACATTCTTCATGATGACAACCTCTGGCCTTGAAGGATAGATGTGCTTGACGTTTTCCAGACGGATGTGACCAGATACCTTTTTTAGCTTGATGCCCTCGTCGACGGTAGGGTCTATCGGAGATATGCGATCGATGGTGTTAAAGATCTTAGCGGCAGCAGCAAGTGCAGTTCCAAATGCTTGGAGATTTGGAGCGATGTTTCCCAGGTTGAATGCACCAATCATGATAGACATCATGATGGTGAGAACGCTCGACAATGAGACAGCACCATCAACAAGGAACTTGCTGCCCATCCAGAAACTCAGACCGTAGTTGGCGTAAACGATGAACATCATACCAGCGACCATGAGGGCAGTCGAGGATGCTTTCTTGAAGCCGAAGTATTCGGCGCGCATCAAATGAGCGTCGTACTGCTTTGCTAGGCGTCCTTGGGTGCCAAAAGCGACCGCACTACGGACGGAACTGATAACTTCCTCGGCGATACTGCCTCCTGCCGCATATGCTCCGATTGAGGCCTTCGTATATTTAACGATGAACGAGGACCCAATACCCATATCCAAGATCAGAGCAATGACGACGGAAAATAGAATGAGCGTCAGTTTCCAGTAGAAGACGAAGCCGATAACGAAGGCGGACACGAAGGTCGCGATAGCCGTCAACGTCAGCCCGACCTTTTCAGAGATACCCTCCTGGATGAGATTCGTATCGGCGGTGATTCGCGTAGTGACTTCACCAGCGCCGAGCTTGTCGAAATAACCAATATTCTGCTTCATACAGCTCTCCAAGTAATGTTCTCGAATCTTGGCACTGATATGCTCGCCGGTCCAGATGAAACCGACAGTCGCCGTGTACATTGCTACGAACTCGGCAACGGCTAGGTAGATGAAATATAGCACAAGATGCGTCATCTCGGCTAAGAACTCGTCGTGTGAAACGGTGCCCAGGAAATAACCCTGAAACGTGTTTTGAAGGTTGCCGAAGATGACAGTCATGAGCGGCATAGCAGCACCACCCGCCATGGCGCCTACGGCACTCACAGCCATGATGATAAGATCGTTTCTCGATGCGTACCGGTAGAGAGTTTTGATACCGGTCTGCACCTCGGGTGTTATGACCTGCCTCCTGAGTATGTCGGCCTCAGTAGGAGGCAGGTGTCCGAAGGGGTCATTTTCCACCACTTCCTGAGGTCCTCCTCCCTTCTTTCCACCTTTCGGATTCAGCGCTGCACTAGACTCTATGCCGAAGGCGGGAAGGTCTCCGCGACCACCCACTACCGTTGAGTCGCCGTGACTTGAAGCAGGACTCACGGGACTTTCATCGATGGTCGCGAAGTTCGCGCCCGTCTGGGGCTGTATTTGCATGTTTCCGCGCATATTGCCGCGCATGGTGCCGCGCATGGCTGCGCTGTATCGAGGCAATCCGGAATCGGTGAGATTGTTTATTCGCGTCGGTCCAGGTTAGTATCATACATACAAACCGAAAGGAATCATCCAAATATCTACACTATAAATGACGAGACGGTGAGAGGCCGAAAGTAAACGAATGGAAGTATAGAAATCCTGGAGTGGCGCCCAGACATGTATTATATGTAACCGTTATACCGTTTTGGCCCTGTTGTACGGCGGAATGCCAACGCGATAAGGGGACTGTCACTTGCTAAACTCGCGGCTTCGCCTCCAAACCCAATTAATTAGGATGGGTACAATTACTTTATACAGTGATGGGGATGTAAGCCTCACGGAGTTCAGTTATGAACACCGGCTGCCACATCCTTTCCCATCATCTGCGAGGAAAAAGGTAATGTTCGGAGGTTCGCGACAGTCCGATCTGCATGCAGATAGCTACTTTTGGTAGGTCTAATAGTACAAGATCAATAGAGTTATACAGTGGATAATTCGTCGGGTGCCGATTGCAGGGATCCCGCACTCAACTTTATCTTAGCCTCGCAATCGCTAAGGTAACTCAAAATGGTCAATTACCCAAAACGGAAGTGGTGATAAGCCGAGGGATAACCTATTACGGTAATCATTTGAGGTACGTACATATATGACCCGTATAGACACACGACGTACGCACACGTAGAAAAGCTATATTTATACATTCGTGAACTTTCGCTCGATCATACTGCGCTAGCTTGAGGACCCATACCTTCTCTATGAGACGAGGCCCTGGTAAGTATACACATTGCCTACTATGTACCTTGAGTGCTAAGCCAAGTTTTGCCTGACGTCGACTCGACGTGAAAGTAGTACAGGTTTGAGCTAATGTGGCTATTAAGAAAAGCTTTCATAAGTATGTATACCTAACATAGGCACTTGTGTATTTACGTGAGGCTCAGCATTTGAATGAATCACGGTAAACTTGCTTTAGATCATATCTATTTCCCACAGGACCACGCCGTGAAACTACATTAGAACTTACATGGGACCAGGGCAACAAGTCCCGGAACTAAGGAGTGCAGAGAATTGTCCGATTCCGTTGCCACATGGGAATCATAGAAGTCGGAGTCAAGCGTTCCGTTGGGTCGGATCCGGATGTAAAAAGATGTATATTGGAAGTAAAAGTGGACGGTCATCAAGTTTACTAACTGTGCTGGTGGCTCACCTAATAATGAATGATGAATGCCTTGTAACGTTATACCTAAAGAGTTATACCGAATCTATCTGCTTACGCCCCGATCCTCTATGAAGTCACTAGTGATATGGCCGCTTATGCTTTACAAACCATGGAAGACACATGGATCAAGCAGGTAGGTTGCGAAGACGGAGGAAGCGGCAGAGGAGGTATCAGTTCTATGGTTAGCGAGTCCGAAAACAGGATGGATAAGCCCTATAGAGCCCGGGTGTTTCTTACATCTTGGCACCGGCTCGCTTGGTTTATAATAGCCCTCATTGCTGTTACCTCGGCACCTGGTCTTTCGTTGGTTAGAAGGGTATGATGAGTTCTAGATTCATCCGAGAGAATAGATGCTTACCCCTCCCCACTGCTCTCGTGGCTTGATATAGAGCATGGAGATCAATACTGCACACTGCATGCAGACAGGGAACAGTTCTATTTTAAATTAAAAGCTGAGCTGGAGACCAGGTCGACCTGGGGCTAGCAATTTCGCCTGCCCCTTATAACTTGTCAACGACCTTCGTGAGACGACACGAACCGCCCAAAAGTAAAATTTCAAAATATATGCCGACTGGTCCTGATAAATGGCATCGTACAACAGTTCCAGCATCTCAAGTTATGTAACGAAACATGTTGATGCTTTAGCGATTGAAATGACTGCAAAGTGCCTCCATCTCCGCCAAGTGACGGATAGATCAACACAGTGACTATGTACCTTTTATATAGACTTTACTAATCATCTTACCTTTCGACATATTCATCCTTTCGCCGCGCAATCTAAAAGCGAAACTAGGACTATATTTTCCCATTGGTTACTGGTATGCACCTGGTGGTTCATGATAAATCTTATCTAATCGAGGACAGGTCCATCTTTAGTGACTTATTAGACCTTGTACGTTATATATGTAGCATTATGTATAAAGTTATGAAACTTAGCTGCATACATAATGTACATAATAGGCTGCATGCGTGAATTGCGGCTGAGGACGGAGGTACGAAGGTACATATGTTACCTGAACACGAGGCGAATCCCCAGCGTGAGCTAAATCCTTAAAGGGTTTAGCGGGTCCGCTCTATCTGTGCTATCTGTGTGTGTCAAACAAAGTACCGAGCCTTTGCTGCTGCTGCCTTGCCAGTGACGCCACGCGCCCGATTCCTAATAAGATGGATGGATCTGAGAAATGACAGCATCACCTCTCCACCTGCCATGTGTCCTTTATAACTTGACAAATCAAATCACTACCTCGTATCTTTATAGTCAAAATATTCTGTAACGATCGTATTCACCAATACCTTGCAAACTATTGTATTGTAATGGCACATACCTCGGTACGGCTTCTTTGAGCTTACCTCCATACCCTGACCATACATACCTCTAATCTCACCTTCGATTATAGTAACGTGGTTCGGTCCATGCGCCGCCCCTCGCGACACAATCCACCTACTACATTCGGAACCTGTGTTTAGCCGTCCTTAACACTACCTAGTCAAATCGGTATCGGCATCGGATATAACTCCCCAAAACCAGCTCATCCCACGATGCAGCTCCCCCTCTCGCATTCTCTTATCCTCCTCTCCACCCTCTCCCCCGCCCTCAGCGCCTCGAAACCGAAAAACGCAATCCTTCTCTCGGACGTACAATCGCTGACGCTCCGAGCCGGCGCCAAAACCGCGCACCGTCGGGTCTCCGCCATCCCGCAGCTGAAGTGCATCTCGTCGCCGGCGATATGCCGGCTCCACGAGATCGACGTCATGCGCTGCACGAACCAAGGCTCGGGCTACGATACCGAGGACGTGCAGTGGTCGTGCTCTGCGCCGCTTCCGCCTGAGCTTAAGTTGGGCAGCACGGATGTCATATGTGAAGGCTACACTGGCCCCGACGACCCGTATGTCTTGAAGGGAAGTTGCGGCGTTGAATATCGTCTCGTCCTGACCGATGTTGGCGAGCGGAAGTTTCCCGAGTTAGCCAAGGGTAGCGGCGGTTGGGGATGGGGTGGAGGTGGAGGCCAGAGTAACGAGCGGTCCGACTCTAGCGGAATACTATTCTTTATCGTATTCGCTCTCGTCTGTATCTGGATCCTATATAGCGCGTGTTTCATCACCGATCGGAATGGCACAGGTCCAGCTGGTCAGCGGAGACGGCGAGATGGTTGGGGAGGATTCGGTGGCTTTGACCCCGGCTTCGGACCCGGAGGCGGTGGTGGTGGAGGCGGTTGGGACGACCCTCCGCCGCCGTACCCAGGAGGACCTAAGTCACAGAACCAAGGTTGGCGACCCGGATTCTGGACAGGCCTGGCGGGTGGAGCCGCTGCCGGTTACGCAGCAGCCAATCGAGGTAACAGGCGGGAAGAACCGCGTGGGTATAATTGGGGAGCTGGTCCATCTAGCTCACCATCTTACGGCAGGTCAGATTCAGGCTCAACATCCTCTGCTAGATATGAGAGTACTGGCTTCGGTTCCACTAGCCGAAGGTAAGCCGGGCCAGTGGTGCTCTTACTATTTGTCACGTAGAATGTAGAGACACATGTTACTTTACACATTTGAATTTTGATTTAGCAAGCGTCTATTTGTTTGCACTTCCTATCCTGTGCTGCAATTCGTCGCAAACGCGAGGGGTGTATATACACCTAGGAGACCATAGACCTCTCATTAAATGTAGAAGTCACAGAGTGGACTTCTAGTGCAATGCAAAGCGAAATTCGAGATGATGGTGAGTGTGGGTTGGGTTTTGGCATAGATCCGCGCGTCCTTAGAATCTTGGGATTACTCGCCGGCTTCTTGATAGATAGTCCTGTCTTTCCCTTGAGATTACCCCTATGACCCTCCACAGGAGACGTCTCCGAGAGTGATAAGGCCATGTTGGCTTAGATCGTCCGGTAGAGACAATAGAAGAACGGGGTTGCTCGTAATTGTAAGTGAATCTTCGATAAAGCCCCGCAAAACGTCTTAGAAGAATAAAGCCGTACATCTTCGTTCTCGACCTTTTTGATCATCGAATTTGGGGTAATCTTCTCGCCGATCTCAGCCATGTCCTGTGATGAGAAGTCAAACCAAACAGAGTAAGGCTACGCAAGGCTTTGACGTAGACTCCTAGAACTTCAGGCTCTTGCTGCCCTCCGTCCTTGAAAAAAACTAGTATGTACATCAAATCTTACACGTGACAACGTCTTCCCCCTCTTCATGTAATATACAACGCGTAGGTAAACAATTGGATGTGGCTGCTGCTTTTTGCAGAATTTTCTCATAGGATTTCCTATAGATGGATTGCCATTGTGTCTGACTTGTCAAAGGCTCTGCCACATGTTGGGCATTTTCGCATTCGGTTTGCGATTCTGTCATCAATGCACCCTCTACAGAATATGTGTCCGCATGTTCGTATGATGGTGTTTTTGAAGTCTTTCTTGCAGACAGAACACGTCGCCATAGTCTGAATAAATTGTTAGAATAGAGATACTTTTGAAATTTAGATATTGTACTTACTCGGAGCATTTCCTCTTCCTCTGAAGAATTGCTTAGACATTTTGCTCTCCACTTGTCTCGGTCCTTCGAGACGGACTCGAGGCGCACTTTGAGCTTTTCTACATCGGATTCCAATGTAGCGGCGCGCTCCTTGGCTGCAGCGGTGGTAGAGTCTTTTGACTTTGCCAAATTTGACAGCTCGGCAACTTGCTGTTTGAGAGCATCAAAGCGTCGCAACATCTCATTACTAGATGCCTCGAGCTTTTTGTTTTCGGCAGTGACCGAAGCATTCGTCTGCTTTAAATCGGAAAGCTGCTTGTCCAGGTTGGTAACGAGTGTTCGGTTGTGGGCCTCGACTTCCTTCAGCTGTGAAATGATTTCAGAACTCTTGCTGTTCTGGGTGCGCAGCTTTTGGATCACTTCAGCCTTCAAGTCGCCGTCTTTGCGAGCCGTAAAGTACTTCTGGTCTGCCTTGCTTTTCTCGGCGATGGTTAGAGCTACACGCTCTTCCATAGCAACATGATCCATGACCTTTTTATGTGCGAGAGCCTGGTACTTCTTTACTGCATTTGTCATGCCCGGCAGCTCACTCTCGATCGAGTTATAATCTTTCATCAACTTTTTATACTTCTCGCGGATTTCTTCAAGGGAGAGCGCATCTATATCGGGCCGTTCCGTCATATCGACATCTTCACTAGGCTGAAGCCGCCGTACTTCCGACTCCAATGCAGTAATTCGGTCCTCTTCGGCACTCACGAATTCCTTCATATGTTCTAAGGCTGTTCGGTCTTGCTCCTTGCTAGCTCTGAGCATTGTGACATCTGCGTGAAGTTCGTCTCTCGCAGATCTCACTCTCGCAAGGGTAGTGTCGGCTTGTTGAAGTTGATCCTCAAGTTCCGCAATGAGGGCCTGGGCTTCACTTTCAACCTTTCGGCGGCTAGACTCACGCTCTGCCTCCAACTTTTCTGCTGATGCCCTAAGACTCTTGTTATCTGCTTCCAAACTGTTAATCTTGCGGACAAGATCCTCCATTTGGCTCTTGAACATCTTGAACACCTCGGTGCGCGAGTAATCTTCATCGGTTAAGTTCGTTAGTCGGGTCTGTACAGCAGTAAGTTCCTCTTGTAGAGTCTTGTTCTGCGTCAATGCCGACTCTAGCTGCTGCTTCTGTTTCTCTGCGACAGCATTAGCCTCACGAAGAGCCAACTGCAATGCCTCGTTGTTCGTATTGTTCTCCTCTGCAGCCATGCCGTTCTCTTGGTCGACACCCATGGTAGGTCGAGCAGCTACGTGATTCAAGGCTTGTTGTTCTAGCTTCTGAACTTGGGCACTCTTGGCTCGATCGAGTCTTCTTTCTGCCTTCATATATCGAAGTGTTGCGGTGTTTAACTGTTCGGATAGACTATCCTTATCAGTCGCGAGTCGGTCCAACTTGACGAGGAATTCCTTCTGTTGCGCTAAGAGAGCGCCGATCTGCTGTTCCAGATGAGAGATATCAGGGGCGACTTGGCTGCGGCCTCCACTAAGACGGCTAAGTATTGCCTCGACCATCTTCTTGATACTTGATGCCTTCTCGCTCAAGTGCGACTCGAATTCTTCCAGGTCTTTAAAACTAGTATGCGTGGGGAATGGCTGTCCTGGATATTGTCTTAGTAAAATGCTAGTAGATTTAGAGATTGTCAATTCTTACCGTCGGATCCTTGGAACGGTATAGTCCCTTCAACAAGCAGCTCAACCTCTTGTAATAGCTGCTGACGTATTAGCGACTTTCCTGTGATTTTTATATTGGAGAGCCAGACGTACCTGCAACCACCAGTTATCGATAATCCGGATGTGATCGTCATGATGTATAGACTTCTTTTGTGCTTCGTCTAATTGCGCTTCCAACGTGTTTTTCTCGCGCTTATACTCGAGCATCTGTCGGTAGATGGCATCCTTTTGATAGTCCTAGCCAATCCATATCTGTCAGCGACTCCTTTCCTTTATGTGTACAATATTTACTGGCGCGAATGTACGTAGTAACGTGGCAACTCGGGTCAGGCTGCAGAGTCAATCGCGGGAGGATGTAATACTATAGGGAGGTGGTGGAATTGAAGGCTGATGACAGCAGAGCCGCGCATCAGTTCTGAGATGGTGAGTAAAGTGCCTCGATGATGACTTGAAACAAAGGCTACGGAGGTCTCGTGATGAGACAAAATCGCCTGATGCCAACGATGACAAAGTCTCGGAGGCCGTAATTCGGTAGATAATATTGGATTAAGGGAAATAAGTCGCGATAATGACACTTACCTCGATCCATGTTTCTTCCTTCACGTCGGCATCGTCCTTGGATTTGCTACTTCCATTAACGGCTTGTCGCTTGCTGGGAGGGGCGATGTCGTCGGTACTGCTGATAGCAGGACGCTTACGGTCCTCCATCTTGAGGCGAGTCGATAGAGGCGCAGTGGTAGGTGAAGTGGACAGAGGCATCAGAATGGGATAATGTGTATAGAGTTAAGCGTGGCAAACAAAAGGCGGGAATGGGCGAGTGAATGAATCTCGGGCAATCGGTGAAAAGGAGGAGAGATTGCAATGGGATGGCGGGCAAAGAGGCGTGTCTTCGAAGAACAAATAGGACAGGTGGTTTGCCAGCCCAGAATTCGTGTCGTGATGAAGAAGATAGCAGAGGCCAGGCATGCCTTCGCGCCGATAAATGCAAATTGGGTGGTCAAGGGAATGAGCGTTGGTGACAAGTAGGAATAAGAGACTGGGCTCCAGGAGAACGTTGAACGAAAAATCGATGTTGAAATCAAGAAAGGGAACTAATCTGAATTGGGACGGGGAGAATGGGAAAGGACGTGCCTTGGCTATCAGCACCTGCCAGTGTGAGATAAGAATCTTTTCTATGGCCCGTGCCTTCGCGTTTGGCGCAATACAAAGCCCCCCCTCCGGTACTAGGTAGCGTCCCTAAAGTGAACTTCAGCGGGCCTTTTTCTTCCTTGACTCACTGGAAGCACAGCGTGTTTAGCTCGTACATACAATGATTACTATATCCCACCACCCCACCTAAATTTATTCCCCATGAACTCAGCGACAAATCAATTTAATCCGAATTTCTCCTCCATAGCAACATTTGAGATTATTCCTTGCAAGCAACCGATCTTGTTGTTGAGGGTAAGGACCAATAATCATTGACGAGGCAATGCACAGAATACGATATCAGGCATAGCAACTGTAGGTGCTAGCAGCCATGAGTTCTATGCTGAAGAAGACCGGAGGCTTGTCCTTCAAGCCGAAGGTCGCTCCTCGTCGACCAGGTGCTGCCTCATCGTCACAAGCACCGCCTGCATCTGCATCTAACAGCACTACCCCAGCTCCTACTACTGAGGCTTCGTCGCAAGCATCAACCCCAGCACCCAGTGCTCCTCCTGTTCCCCCGGTAGCGCCATCGGTTGAGCCCAGTCGTAAAGCAGGAGTAGCACAGGAGACACCGAAAGAGGCCCCAAAAGAGACGCCGCGAAGGGAGCCAGAAGAGAGACCGACTATTCAAGTCCGTCATCCCCCCCCAGCAGAGTCCGTATCCGAACCAATAACGACCTCAACAATTTCTTCCGTACCCGTCAATGAGCCTGTTCGCCAGGCACCCACAGCTCCGACTCCAGCACCTACCCAGAGACCTTCCCAGCCAGCCTTGGTACCGGCCGCAGACGATACTCGACAGTCGCAATCGGCTTCGATTCTTCCAACGATTGAACAAACGATACAGCCACCGACTCCAGAGGTTTTGACATTAATTACTCCCCCAAGCACCCAGCCAGCTAAAACCACACCAAGTACTTCGTCTGCTGTACCGACTGTCGCTATTCCTGGGCCTCCTCCTGTTACAAGCGCACCAACGCCGGGCTCATCTGCCCCAGCTCAAACTAGAGTCGCGCCACCCACCGCTCCACCTTCTCCAGCCCCGGTTTCCGATACGATTGCTGTCTCTGCTCCGGCTGATGAGGCTCCCACTAATGCTCCGAAGAAGCGGACCTATAAACGTAAATCTACCGCTGTCGCCGATGGCACCGGGGCAGAAGGATCCGCCCCGAAGAAGAGGCGCCCGCAAAAGACGGCCACCACGGCCCCGACAGAGACAGACACGGCGGAGAGTAGTGCAACACCATCGGCAGGAGGCGAAGGAGAATCCGCGCCTCCCAAAAGGAGATATCGGCGCCGTAGACGTTCTCCGACTCCCGAGGACCCGGAAAATCAAGTTGTCGACCATAGCAAAACGAAAATGGCTGAATTGACTAAGGATTTAGGAATTGGTAAAAGATTTAAGCACGCAGACGCTATCGAGGAACGCGCGCGAGAAGCACGTGAGAGATTTCGTCGGAAGAAGCTGGAGAAGCAGAAACGAGCGCTGGGAATCGCCGCCGATGAGGATTCTGCCTCGCGCGCAGGCACCCCAGCAGAGGGAGATGGTGAGAATGAGGAAAACGAAAGAGAGTCCGCGCTCGCACGAGCTAGAGATTTGGGTGCTTCGGTCGGTGCCAACGCGCAGTCTGTCGGATACGAGGTTGTAGATGGTCAGATTATTATCAACCAGCAATCGCTCGTAGTAGACCGACACGCGGCTCACCGGAACACGGCGAATCTCGAGACCGTCGAAGAGGACGAGTTCTCCCACTTAACCACCTCGGCATCGTTCAGACGCGAAAGCCGTAAGACCGGCCCGAATCATTGGACTGAAGAGGATACCGTAAGCTACATTCACCTAAGTTTGCAAGGCAATGGTTGCTAACATTACAACAGGAGAAATTCTACCGCTTATTAGGCATGTTCGGGACGGACTTCGAGACCATCGCGGCCATGTTCCCGGAGAAGAGCCGGCGCGCCGTCAAGCTCAAGTTCAATCGCGAGGAGAATCTACGGCCTAGACGTATCAATGCGACAGTTATGGTGCGCGGGGAGAAGAAAGTCAATATCGACCTCGAGGAGTACAAGGCCCACCAGAAGGAGTGGCAGGAAAGTGATAAGATCATGGCCGAACACGCCAAGCTGGTTAAGGAGCACAATGAGGATTTACGTCGTCTCAAGGAGGAGAGACGTGCTCAGGGTCTTTTTGATGAGGAAGACGAACCTGAGATCGGCGAAAATGGCCAGGAGGGTGATGCTGATAACGCGACAGGGAACATGGATGCGAACGAGGAGGAAAACGCGATGGTTACGGAAGTAGCTGTTGAGGCCTAGAGGATTGGAGTGTCTAGGTAATGCGTGTGAGCTTGTTTTTGATACCCCATTTCCTTAGCTTACATGGTTACTTATAAGTTGGACCAAATGGTTGCGAGGAGAGTACATTGCAGATTATTGGCGTATGGCTTTAGATAAGGGTGAAAAACGATGAAAGGAGGTTCTGATGCACGATGAAAGATCGTTGTCTTCGATGTTTTTACTTTGGGCTTACGAGTTTGCAGCCAGTGAAAATACGACTGTTACTATGAAGACTTTACGCACCTAGGTAGACATACGTACGAACTTAGGAAAGCATTGTCACATACGAAAGATTATGGGAAATCAACATGTAGAATTCAGAACTAAGCTACGAACTTGGTTCATCTAAGCTCTCGTTTTCCTTCCATCATACTCGTAGACAAAAAAAGCCCACGAGTTAAACTATGATGCCTCGTCTCGAAATGCGTATTTCAGGAGGGGGAAACGGGGATCGAAATCAGAAGACCTTTGCAATGTTGGTAGGGGATTGGGTTGCCCTGTCAAAGCCTTGGAGATTTCCGCCCCGACAGAACAGAGCATTATGCAGTGAATAATAGCCATTAACAGAGGGGATATTAGCGCAGTGGTGAGGCGCCACATCGGATATCTTTCGTAATGAGGCTGGCTTCTTTAGATCGTAAGAGCGTGACTGACGAAGACTGTGTGCCATTCGCGTTATGGTAATCAGTTCTGAGGCGGATCTTCGTCCTCCGGCTGATCGAACAGGAAATTCGCAGCCAGTTCCTCGTTCTTGTCGCAAGCGAAGTAAGCCTGAATGGCCGCATCTCGGTCGAAGCCTAATCGGCACAGCTAGATACAAGTTAGCTTTGTGTATAAATCAGACAACTCGAAGAGCGTCACATACTCGCTCAATGGCGTCACGCTCTTCCTCAGTCACGGCGATAGTCTGAGCTCCAGGAGGCAGAGGCGCATCATCATCGCCAGCCTCGCCTAATAGGTTCAGGAACTGCTCGGGGTTCTGAGAGATCAGCTGGGCAAGCTGGGGGTTGCCAGCACCGAGTTGCTGCAAAATAGGCTCAAGCATCTGCGGCTGCTGTTGGACCACCTGTCTCAGTTGCTGGAACTGGGCATTGTTACGGAGCCAGTCCAAATTTCCGAGCGTCTGACCACCAGCGGCGGCGGCGGCGGCGGCTGCTGCTTGGGCATTACCACCAGCACCTCCACGGCTACCACCTCGGCCCTGCTGTGCAGCTAGATCGAAGAGGTTGACATTGCCTCCTTCAGCCTCAGCCTCGGCGGGCTGGGCAGCTGCACCAGTAGCGGCAGCGCCTGCGGGTTGGGCCGCGGGTGCGTCTCGTTGGGGCTCAGGCTGACGAGCACTCTCAGGGATACCCTACGCACAGTGTTAAGCCGAGAACAACCGGAGAAGTTGGGGCAGACTTACAGTTAGGAGGTATTCAACAGCACGATCCGGGTTGAAGAAAGCGGCGCGTAAAGCTGCCTCGATTTGAGCCCGCTCGAATCCCATCGCTTCCATGTTAAGAATCACATCAGCCCGGGCCTCGCCCATTGCCATAGAGTTATCACCGAGGCCAGCACCGCCGGATGCGGGGGACGGTGTAGCTGGCGCCGCCGCAGCGGCAGTGGATGACGGAGCGGGCGCGGCCGGAGCAGCAGGAGTTGCGGCAACCGATCGTGCAGGGGTCTCGGGGGGTGCGCTTGATGAAGAAGCGGCAGCGGGTGCGGTCTTAGGCTACTAAGAATTTAATAAGAAGCTCGAGGGTCGAGTCAAAGTTGCATGCAATACATACCTTGCTGACCATGCAAACAACGTAACCCTTCTCCTCAATCTTGTGGGCTGCGACAGTATCCTCATCCTTAAGGATCTTGCCTATATAAAGATTAGTATTCACAAAATCAGAACACAAAACCTATTCAGCACAGGCGTAGTAGACTAGCGCATACCAGAATAGATGAGCTTCAAAGCTTTCGCATCCCATCCCTTCTCTTCGGCGACTCGTTGCTTCAGGGTAGAAACCTTTATCCCGGTCAGATCAAGGAACATGTTACATTGGTTGGATACGGAGCTTAGGTTGGGAGTGTTGGTTGTGGGCGATCATAGGATAACGTACAAGGTCAGTAGGCTCGACATCGAGCGTGAACTTTTGATTCGAAAGCTCCTACAGAGAAGAGAACCATTATTAGCTTCTTCAATTTCCACGATGGAGATATGGATGTAGCTTGGTTTAGGTGTGAGATATTCGTGTAGTCAGCCTCTAATACATACCTTAAAGGTGACCTTCATCGTGGCGATGGTGGGCAGCTTCAAAATAGCTGCTTAACTGACGATGACGGTTGTGGGAAATGATGAGGGGTAGGTAGAAGGTAAGTCGGCAAAAGAAAAGTAGACTTTGCCGGCGTCTCGCGAAAAGCGAAATTCAAAGTAGAAATTAAGTTGGCCCTTCTGTGGTCTGACCAGAAGATATTCTGGATGCAGGTGGAAAGCGACGGGAGTGGAAAGTCTGATCAGAGTCTTGAATTTCAGGTAGCAGTTTATGATGTGTCGCGGCGGGCAGTGGCGGGCGGCTAGCGCAACTTCTTGCTTACCACACTAAAAATTTAGGTAAGGACATTCAATGTTCGTAACAGGGTACATATATGTAGGTATTTAATCAGGGTATAATCAGGGTACTAAGTACATGTACATATAAACCTACATACATGTGTACCTCCGATGTCATTGGTGACTATGTAGACCTTGGAACTCTAAGGGTTTATGTATGTACCTCACCACAAGAAGTGACCTGCCTGACCTGAGTCCATAAATGCGGGGTCTTATAGTGGGGCAACTCTAAAAAGCGAGGCTGCAAAGTGATCAGTTCACTTACAGTACATACATGTGTACTTCAATATTCTCCCTTGAAGTCATATAAAAACGCCACGAAGTAAATCCGTCCTTGTTCACTAGCCTTACAACTCATACTACCTTAAGCACCTTTCATCTAAGTTGTGAGATGTTGTGGCTCATTATGTTACAAGCCAGTAAGACAAGTAGGACAACACAGCGGGCTCTTGTCCTTAGGTCTTAAAATCATCTTTTTGTTACATTCTTATGTCCTTCCCAAAACTCACGGTCCTCTGGGATTATTTCGACGTGACTTGGAACCATCATAATAGCCTGAAAAACAGATAGTCGAGCTGATTTTACTTTATTTGTTCATTTCTCACTAATAATCTATCCTCTACCTCCTTGTATCCGCCAGGAGAGAATGATAGTACCCCTTTCCGGGATAGAGAGTGTGATTCAACGCCGCGCTAAAAGAACAATGGTATCTCCCAAATATCCCTGAGCCCAATCCGTATTCCAAGGCCACTTAAGAGAACTTAAGAAACATCAACCGGATTGTGTCGTGTTCAAAGTAAATTACACGAGTCATGTTCATTCATCATTCGTACTGCCCCATCAGTAGATATTTTTGATCTCCTCAGCGATCTCACGATCCCGGAGTTCTGGGTTCTGATAGTCGATCAAACTCGTTCTTCCCGGCGCTCAGAATCCATTCGGGAATTGGAGGGGTCATCTTCCTCTCTACGACAACTTCTTCTACACGAAGACGGTCCGAATTGGGGCTTGGTGTCTTTCGGAAGCTGTCATAGCTTCCTTGTCGGCTCAATTGACCCGGCCCTGTAGGCAAACTGCCGCTTCGCATCCGGGTGAGGGACTTTCCTGAGATGATCTCACCTGCGTTGGGGGCTGCAATGACCATTGTACCAGGGGTAGCCGCTGGTGGGGGTACAGGAGAATCAGATCGGAAAAGTGGGTGGATATTTAGCTCACTTGGCGTCGACAGCGGCGTCAAACTACGCTCGTGTTGAGGCCTAGGGACAGGACTGTAACTCCGACTTCTGCGATTCCGCTTTGGAGGTTCAAGGTCTAAAGGACACCCGGGACTTGGGCTCCTACTCGTTGTCGGGCTCGCGGGGATAGTCTCCAAAAATCGAGTACGAAGTGGGGGACTGCTCTCCACAACTATCTGCCGGTTTTGAGGATCTACTGAAGAGGTATCCCAGGAATCGAAGCCATCCTCTGTCACGCTCGACCGCTCCCGGTAGCCGTTAGACTCGATCGACGGAGGACGTCGCAGACTTCTTGAACTTGATGACAGTAACCGAGTCTTAGATACCGACGGACGTGTGACATGGGAAATGGAAGTGCGAATAGAACTCATAGTCTCCGCCATAGAACGGGCTCCGCTTGAGCCTGGTCGACTTGGATGTTCCCTAATATTCGTCCTACTAGTCGCGGGCGTTGTTCGACTGTAAGGGATGGATTTCACATGGATTGCCGGTGAACGCGAGCTGTCTTCATTAGTGTGAAGAGAAAGCGCCTGCTCCGAATCTGGTAACCGGTGAAGAACGAAGTAGACGACAATGAAGGTAAGTTGTCCCACGAAAGCGAAGACGAGTGCGATGGCAGATCCGACAAGCAAATTTCCCGACGGAACTTGAAGGATAGTTTCCGGTAACTTCTCGGCTTTCCCCATCATCACCAACATCACAACGGATATAGCGGATGCCAACAAGCTCGATACCAAGGCCAACGCAAACCAGACTCCATTATTTTTCCTTATACCGTATTCCCTCGCCTTCCCAAAATACATAACAATAAGAATTACCAATACGATTAGAGCCAGTCCCTGACATGCTGCTGCGACGACAGCTGCGATTTTGACGGGGAAAGCCAATGCCCATAGTCCTTGCGCTATGATGGCTTCAAGAACCAGAGTTGCAGCCGTTGATAGCAAGGCAATGGCGCCCAGCGCGCCGCTCAGAAGACGAGACCTTGTCATATTTCAAGAGGTTTGTGAATAGAATGAGTTCCTGTACACCACGGCGATGGAACTCAACGACAATTAAGCCGTTCCCGACCGCCCAAAGTGAGTCAGAAAATCTACGCGTAGAAGCGCAAAAAGGTCGGTGTGTCGGTTAGGGGCAGCAAGGCCCACCACCGTCTAAGAGTCCAGAGTGGAGCGAAATCCACCCGGATATCCTATTTTTGTGATTTTTGATGGCCAAGAAGAGGCTGGAGAGATTTGAAGTGAAGCCGAGATGTATTTCCTCTTGCCAACGAGGCTGGAATCTGGAGTTTAGAGAACTCCCAGGATATTGACACTCTCCGGTCGATCACCGCGGTAAAGCTGAAAGGCACGGGCCGCGGCGGGATGGATAATATGAAGTTTCCAAACAAAAAGAATTAGCGGTCTGGGCAGTCGATAGCCGCGTCCGCAAGGTGTTGGTATATACTAAGTGCAGCTGACCAACCGGGTTATACATGAGGCAATGCGTCCCGGAAGGGTGCAGAATCTCTTTATAAAAGGTCAATTGCCGGGCTAGTTAAAGCAAAGCAAGACCAGGAACAGGTAGGGCAAACGAATGACGGGCCCAGGGCCGTGATATGTATTGTATAAGCGAGGGAATAAATGGGAAAGAATGGAGATGACGGACAGATCCAGTGGACCGGTAATCCCGACCAACTAGTCCAGGGTGTAACAAGGAGAAAATAACGATGTAGAAGATTAGTAGTAGATTCCCGAGATATGGGATGAGAGATAGGACAGGAAATGAGGATAGAGAACTAGAGGGTCGAGAAAATGGGCCGGAGTCAAGAGGACCTGTTTGCTATTCGGCGGGGTCAGCCCAGAATAAAAGAAGAGAAGGTGTTCGGACGCGTCCTGGCTGTCGCGCGTGCGTTGGTGTAGGTGGTATTGGACGGATGGGCACACAACATACATAGACACGACCCTTGTCTCCCGTCCTTCTGGGATCTTTTCTCTTGCAGTATTTGCAGATATTTGCAGGGGTATGCAGATACGGGCAGCCTATCAACAGCGTGACACACCCGGGATCGAACCCCGTCTATGCCAGTCTGCCCCTCCTTCAAATGGCTGATGCCGTGTCGGCGGTAGGATTTTACCGTTGGACAAGACGGCGGATAGGATGACAGGATTGGGCGTGGCTTTGCTAGTTGGGCTGGATCGTCCAATATGATATGCAGCTCGCAACTTTTGGCGTGGACCAGATCTTTCACGTTCCCTGTTCTATTCCGCCCCCAAACGTGCTCTTTTTTTTTCCTCTTCCTTCGTCGTCTTCTTTTTCCCCCTCCCAGCTGATTTCGACTTCAAACCTCAATCCCCCCTGATCTCAATTGAATGCAGTTGCTATGGCGGATTCAATTGAACCTGAAACTCCCTGTGCTCTGTCCAGTGTTCTTGGCTAGACCCTAGTGCATAATCTGGTAAGATTTCTGAATAAGGGGTTAAACGAGCGAATTGTGCAGATTTCCAGGCACCCGTCAGCAAGGTCGGCAATGAAAAAAAGAATGTAATTATTGCCGTACGAAAAGACGAATAGGTAAACGAATGAGGTGTAAAGAGTGTCTAGATGCTCAGCCAAGTGTCCCGATACGGAAGGATGCTGGGAATTGAAGCGAAGGAAGAGGGAGAAAAAAGAAAGTCAGCTTGTCAGACGGTCTACCAGTCCGATAATAAAAGCGAAAATTTTTAAGAAGCAATATGAGGCGGATATAGTTTCGTCTTATCATGACTATTATTACTACCTACTGGAGACCAACGACAGACAAGGCCCTTTGTCTTTTCAACCTCGCTAGGAAAGCTCCCGGTAGCATTAGGGTTGATATGGGTCTGTGGGAAACCCGAGAAAATCCACTCGCTGGCGTGTCCATTGCGGATCTCTCTCGCCTGAGTGGCTTTGAACCTCTGGAGATTCGAAACTCGACAGGGCAGCCCTAGTAGTTTGTTCTCCGCCAACTCACGTATCTAATACAGACAAATCCCAACCGTGGGTTTGGGAAGAGTTTGTCCATGCTCTCATGCCAGGGCCACCGATGTTTGCTATGGATTCGTTGGCTCACTAGACCTCGTGCCAAAGCCCTACTACTCCTTCACATTCATTCCAGCGCATTTTACTATGGACTCGTCACGAGGACGAGCTTAACAAACCAGGATCATCATACCGAGCCTATATGACATGACGTTTTATCACTCAGCTCTTACATACATAACATGTGTATGCCGTTATGTAGTAAGAATAGGTATTGTATGTGCCTCTGGCCACGAATCCACCCTAGTACGAAAAAAAAATCGGCTCTCGGGATTTGGTACATATTTTGGGACAATTCTTTTTCAACTATCATGATGAGAAATAAGTTACAAGGCGAAAGAAGAGAATGTCGGCAAGTGAATACATGTAGGTATGTTCATTCAGTTCATGTCTATGAATAGTGTATTAACCAATCGATTACCAATGTAGCATTGCTACACCACGAGAAACTTGCATTGTATAAATGTAGGTATTAATAGATGGTACATAATACATTGTCTACACTAACGTATCAATGCAGGGGAAAACCGGGGGGTCTGAAGTCCTAGCGATCACCACCAGGGCTTCACTAAACTAGCCCGACAGGGAAAAATCAAAATATAATCTCCGATGAGCGATATCACGCCAATAAGCTTCTAGAGAATTCGTTGCCCAAGACTGGCTGACAAGGACCGCCTAGCCTGACCCGCGCGGTTTCTTACCGCAGACTATGTAACTCACCTAGAATCCTGGCACTTAATCGACTACACCTAAGAAGGCGGCGTGAACCTGTTGCCTAGCTGAGCTTGTCTCCGAGCTCTCAGACTTATAAATCACCTATGAAGGCAATGGAGCTCATGCACGATAAACCGGCTTCTGTGTTGCTACAGTAAGACCCGGCGCACTGGTCCAAGGATAATCCATGCGGCGGCCGGCGGTTCACTCCGGTCTATCACACGGTATGCCGGCAGCACATCTTCTCGGAATGCTAAACTAGCACAACATAGCCATACTAAGGTTCGCCGATGAGAAGACAAGGCCTTGCCAGGGCCGAGACATACACGATCTCACCCATCTCCAATGTGACTAGTTGTTTATTCAAAACGTCAGGAAGTGCTAGCAAACCAAGGGGAAGAGATGCAACCACCCGTCCGCCAATTGCCCGGAGCATTATGATTCTTGTATATCGATTAGTACCCCCGTGGCAGTCCGATTCCCAGAAGAATTGAATGACGACATTGTGATCCAGTCTTCATGTTTCATCAAGGAAGACCCCGAAAGCTCCGGGCTCAAACTCATAAGCCGGGCGGACAAACAGCGGTGACCGGTCCACATCTAGGTGTAAGGGAAGACGCCGGGCTCCGCAGAATCTTCAAGGTATCACGACAAATTGCTAAATGTCTCTATAATGTCTCTCTCAACGATAACGAGCTCGCGATATATCACCAAGTGCCCGTAGGATCCACGTGGTCTTGCGGCGTCCCCAATGTCATATTTGAGATATTCCGGACTTAATTCCAGGTTTCTGAGACATTGGTGGCAAGTAGTTCCTGGTCGTTAGTAACAACAACCGTTGCAGTGGTTCTCAGTCCTCCGCAAAGTGCATCATCTGAATTATCCCACTATTTGAGCCTCATCCAGAGTGATATAGACGTCACTTTGCACTGGCGATATCTTCAACACGGAGACCCTGGCCTAAGATGCTCAAGCTAGCAGCCCTACTAGATCCACAGCAATCTCGCTTTGCCCAAATTCTCCGCAACGATGGGAATGTGTCAGTTTGGACACCTGTCTTAATCTGTCTTATACGGTACATAGTACACTGAAAATCTCACCGATATCCTACATAGTAGTACACAGCCAACTCGTCTCCGCTAAGAGCACAGCTAAGTAAGGCTACAGTAGATGATTCTGACAGTTGTTGTGGCCATCGAGATTTAGATGCTTGTGCTAGACCACCATTTCTCACTAAGAAATATAGACAAGGATGGGACTCTAAGGCTTTCATAACATACCTAAAGTAAACAATAGCATAAAAAAACCGGACCGTCAATCCTCGGCATAAAGCAACACAAAAGCAGTACCAAAGATCGAGCCCCCCTTTAGTTCATCTAGCCAAAATAGCCCAGGGCCACGGCTTGCTCGACGCGGCCACGTTTCTCCATCATTCGGAGGGTCAAATTTCCGAAATATCCGTCATCACTAATCAGATTGCAGTTGATGGCTGCAAGGTTGTTGAGCCTCCCATCCTCCAAGCGGGAATCCTTCGAGGCGGTTGAAAGGAGAGCTGCGCGTCAGCCATTGGCCATCACCCACCTCTGTCGGGTACACAATCCAATCAGCTGGGACGTCGGGGTATATCCAACTAAGCACGCCATAGTGTTGTGCGACTTGATAGATCTGAATATTTCAGTAGTACCTTGCAGTAGGAGCATATGCAGCGCACGTTCAGTATATGATAGGTTGATATTCAGTCCGAGTCGCGCTTAGTAATTCGCGTTCTGTGCCTCGAATGGCATCATTAGCGAAATGAACGCTCCCTCGCAAACTTCAGCCCTAATATAAACGCTCAGCTCTTCTGGAGGTGGCTTAACAAGGCACACAGGATATGGAGAAGTCGAGCTATGAGACGTTAGTTGACATGTCTCCTTTAATTACCGAATATTCTTTCGTACAACAGAACAAGCGCCCAGCTATCATCAACAATATAGATGAGACACATACACCGGCTTACTTGCTACTGGAAGAGTAAGATACGGATGGCTTACCTCGAAGATAGAATTCTTCCATGCTTCTAGTGGCGGACAATATTAGGGTAGCATTGCTGCCAATGAATATGACATACATACCTACATGTAGATAAATCCTCCGAACCATCCCGGCTTTGAAACGTGCCGAGTCCCTGCATGCATATTACCCACGTTTCTTACTACACGACGGCATTGGGTTACCTTGCATCGAGATTTTTCCGACCAAATCTCATGATTTCAATATTAAGGGGACAGGATGACGAGAATGACGCCTGCGTAAGCTAGAAACCAATGTAAATGAGGCTGTCAGCTCGATGAGATATCACAATGCAGATATGTGGACACTTTCTAGGTCTTTACGAAGAACTACTACATAGGCACAGTTCCCCGGATCTAGGCTGTATCAGTTTTCGTGAGTATGTCAACGTGCTTAGACCCATTTTCGATTGCTATTTCCATGTGGAGTCGTTTCGAGACTCGTCGATACTTCGAAGGACTAGGCTAGGTCTATTCTGAGCAGGGCTATATGAACCTCTCACTAAAGCCCATTTATGCCCGACGGTGCTAGGAAACAGGGTAGACAAGGAAGTTAATGGGACGGAGCTTCAATACATGATGTCAAGTGTGGATGAATCTAATATGGAGGGTGCGTGCGCAAAAATCGAGGACTCACATCAATATATATCAAACACAGCAGATTGAGCAACTGATTTATTTAACTAGTACCGTCATATTATGCGGAAATAAGCTATCAGAAATATCTGGCCAATTCCTCGCTAAAATATCCATTACAGGTCCTACCGCCCGACCCGAAAGCCTAGGGGTAAAAAAGTGCGCCGCGACTATGCCGGCGACATGCGGAAGACCCTAGGGGCCACCATTCTGTCCTCAAGGCGGGTCAACATGGCCACCTTGGGATGCTCGTTGTGCTCCTCATCGAGAACCAAGTTCTCGCACTTCGCCCAGAAAGCGGTGTGGTTGGGGGCGCCGGGGACGCTCTGTTCGCGCAGGGCACCCGTCAGGATAGTACAATAATCGGAGGCTCCGCAGCAGCCGCGGCAATTTGGGGGAAGATTGTGATCTGGTGAGTTATGTTAGACCATTGATATGTAGTTGGGGATAGGGATAGAGAGGGGAAGCTTCCTCGGCAACAGGAGTAGCTACCTTCTAGCATAAGATCCAGCGATAGAAAGGGCGCTTAGCACCGGGCACGTGTGATTTGTAGGTTTGGCCCCGGGCAGCCATGAAGATTTCAGGAGACTCATCGTGGGGAATCGAGTGGCAAATCACCTCCAATTTACCAGTGTAAGAAGCAATAAGACTGATGCAGTGACGCTGGTCCGGTAGAGCAGCCATAGGACAGGGTAGGTAAGCATATTGATGGTGGTTATGCAGGCTATTAAAAGCAAAGGAGATGATTTGAGTTTTAAAGATAAGGCAATAAGTGTTTTACGAGGACGGTATACACGGTGAGGAAGGTAAACACAAATTTAGTTATAGACCATATAAATCAGTGGACGTATATAAACGGGCGAGCTGTATGCCATTGCAAATAATGATACGCGAGATATGCCGTTGTAGATCTTTGTAGGTGTGATAGGTGTGAAAATGTAGAGAAATCGACGTCTGATATAGAAGACGGCGACATCGCGGGATGGCGCTGCCCCGACCTGGGGGAAGATGATAAGTAGACGGGTGAAAAGACTTATTCAAACCGGGGTGAAGAGGTCATGAGAATTTAGAGCCAATGTGACATTCAAAGATGCGAAATTATTCAGCACTGCCTGTTAGGCTACCTAATATATCACTGTGTTGATATCGGTCATCTTGAGCTATTGACGGGATGATGAATTCGAAAGTTGTTGACTTTCAGTAAGTTGACTGCACGTGTTCACCCCTGTCAGTGTCCCTCTTTTCCATGTTTAGAGGGATAGGAGTTGGTTGGCTTTCAGTAAGTAGCGGGAGCTAAGTTCGATAAGCTGGCAAGATATTTAAAAGATTAGGTACCTGGTATCGACCGGCTAGATGAGGGCAGACGACACTTGGCATCGGGTTCGCAATCACACCAACGACACGGATCTTCAAGATCCTATGTTCGGGTAGCGAAGGATTCGGTTCATCGAATTCATAGAAGCTTGCCCCAATGAGACGGTCCATCACCCCCGAACGACACGGGATCTAGTTGGCTCGGCTCGATTAAGATGGAGCGGACAGCAGCGGCCCCTGCCTGTCAAGCCCTGAAGACCGGCCTAGAACCACGTCATTATACATGGACCGTAATATCTCTGCCGCCGCACACATATTCGGGCCACCGAACCAGTACTGAATGAAGATGCCCCTTCTTCATTGTAACTCATCAATGCGTCTTTTCCTGAAATATACATTCCTCGCCTCGCTCATTCTCCTCCTCCTCGATACGGCCGATTTAACGATTCCTTGGTGATATCTTGCGAGCGAGTCTTCTTGTCAGCCTACCTAGGGAGCCGCCATAGGTGACGAGCTTCTTTTGTCTGCGGATGCAAAGAAATCTCGGGACGATATATAAAACAATGTCTGAAGTTCCCCGCAGAGGATGGACTAAGTCCCTGCATGACTTCATATATACATTTTCGCAGTGCAAGTCTGGATAAATACCTAGTCATGGACCGACAGCCCGACGCTGATGACATTGTTGTCGTTGGAGACAATGAAATTGTAAGTCAAAATAGTCAAACTACGCCTCGGGGACAAAAAGGCGCCGTAAACCCCCACGCCGGATACCCCCCAAGTGCTTACAGCAACCTTTGGAGCTGACAAAATCTTGTAGTCGATCCCATCCCAGCACTTTTACCCTGACCTGTCCTCAGGTGAATCCCTGTTGATTGCCCGCGATAGTGGATGGAGTTGGGAACAATCAATGAACGCTCACAAGAGACGGATTGCGGACATACTACTATTAATCAATAATGGCCGGTTGCAGGTAAGTCAGTGAGTATACTGCTCTGAACTTGCCGCTGCTGACCAGAAATTCTTTCATTCTTTTAGGAAATCTTCTTCAACGGTTCCCCTTGGGAGTCCTATGGCCGTGTTGTCAAGTCCATCCCAGATACCTCCCTGTCCGTGAAATTGTATTACTCGACTAGTCATCCAGGACGGGCGAAAGCGAACCCTTCCACGCCTTTGATACCACTCTATTCGCCAGCAGACTACTCATTTGCATTGGCGACCAATACCGCTGAACCTTCGACGCTGCTGTCTACGCAAGAGGAATTAGAGCCGCTTGTCTTGGCTTCCACCCGCCAAGTCCTAGCAAATGATCCATTATACGCGGAAGAAGTTGTGCTCGGCTTAAAAAAGTTGTCAGTGGTCAAGCACGACATCCTCTCTAACCGATACCGGGCTCCCATTGGAGACGATGCCTCAATCACTACAGACTCGTCGAGCGACACGCCAACTTCCCAGATAAGACGTCATCCGTCCATCACCGACGTTGAAGTTCAGAAGGCATGCCGTGCAACAGGTGCAGCGTCTACACTCTTAAAGCCCACCGGCACTCATCCGAGAGTATTTGGAGCCAGTAATGCTCCTGTGAACGTCCCAGATCCTCCCCGTCAAGTGCCTTCAGGCCAATCCTCGCAAGCCAGGTACGGGAAAAGACAGTCTGGGAAACGTCAAGGTCAAGGGTCGTCTAGAGACAAGCCTAATAAGAAGAGCAAACTTCCGGATGATGATAGTAACAATCAGGGAGATGGTGACGAGGGCAACGAGGGCGGGGACGGCGGGGATGGTTGCGGCTCAGGTGGAGGGACACGTGCCATTTCAGCGGACAGCCAAAAGAAGCAAAACAGTCGCTGGGCATGTCCATACTCTCTCGTCTTTGCTCCCATGCTTGAGATTGCCAAATTCAAGAGCTGCCGACCTCCGGGTTCCTTGAATAACCGTTCTCTTTGGAAGTGAGTTTACTAGATTATCTCGACTAACCAGCTTCAAGCTAACCGTTGTCAGGGATCATCTTAAGGAGTATCATTCCCCGGAAGCGAGACTTTCAAACCCGGTTGCGGAGCACAAATTATTTTACATGGATGATAGGCAGTGGAGAGCTGTTCAAGATCGGATTGCGCATTACACGCATCGTCCCCGACCATACGATGAGTGGTTCGAGGTCCAGAAGAGATGCTTCCTCGAAGTATGGCGTATCCTCTTTCCAAAAGAGCGATATCCCAGCCTTAATGAACCGCTTTCCCCGTGTAAGCCGTCTATGTTATCTCCCTACGCCTAGATGCTATTAGACTGACTTCGGCTAGTTCACCTCGATAGCAGTTCGGTTGCCAATCTTGGCTCTAGAATCGGTATCCTACTTGATACAATCCGCAAAGCCAGGGCAGAACGAGCTGTTTCTACTGGCTCCATTAGGACTACACAAGATTTCCAACCAACAGACGCACAGCATATGGAAATGATGGTTCAGACCGTCGCGATCGCAATCAACATGTCGCCCAGCGCCTCCCAATGGGTAGCCAATGTTTCCCCTGAGGGACTGGAGGCCGCTGTAGCAGATTACGACCAAACAACGCTACGAGCTGAAGAAGATATAAATTACGAGGCCGTCACCTCGATCACCTCACCAAAGCCGGCCCTACGCCCAAATTCCGAGTCGACCCCATCAGATAACCCAACCGACCCTACAACGGCGGTCATTCCAACCCATATTCTTCTCTACCCCGGGGGAACCCAAATCTGTCTCCAGGTCTCGCCAAACCAGAACGCCGAGTTTAATCAACAACAAGCGGTTATGACAGCCACACTCCCTCCGGGCTATTTCATCAACGACATAAGGCAAAGCGATATGTCGTCGGCTCCAAATGTGGCATCTGACCTGTCTGGCCTCTCTGCACCTTCCGGCGCTTCGATGTTTGGTTTTCCAGCAGAGCCCGGTCCTAGTCATCAGTTCACAAATCCGTCTATAAGTCCATATACTACCTTGCTTGAAACCTCAGAGGAGACAATGGATTAAAATAGCATCCAGAAGGCAGAATAACTAAGACGACGCCTCTAACTCTAATTCGACTTATTTCTCAACGTTCTCATCTAATCCTGGTATGGAAAATCTGCCAAGCCAGGTCTAATCAATGAATATTATACCATTTCTAATACTATTACACTTATCTTTCCATATGATCCTTTTGCTTAACACCATTGAATTGCCGTTCTCGTACTATCGACGACTCTAGCATATTTCTAGCCTGAGCATTGTATTTTAGTCGAGAACATCCTACAACACTTTCCAAAACAGCCTTGAAATATATGTCTCTACTAAACTCCAAGATCTACAGGAAAGTCTGCTGATAATTCCAACCATGCCCTGCCGCTATATGTTATAATCATATAGGTCTGTACCTATGTGCCTGGGTAGCTTAATAGTATATGGACACTATATCCCCTACTTTATAACGAAATAATCTACTTAATGATAACTTCCCTCTACAGTTGATAGTCACCTCAAACTCACAATCGGAGCTTAGGAACAAGATTAAGTCTTTCCTGGACAGTTGTGAGTATATCAGAAATACTAGGTTAAAATTTCGTTCAGTTAGCGCGACTTACAAACATCCTACCTCAAACTGGTCAATCAATAGCTACACCCGGACCGGGGGATTGTCGATAGAAGGACTGTATATATTTATGTATCGTCAAACTTGTAGGCTCCCGTCTCATTTTCACTACTCATAGTAGCCTACAGAATTCTGCGGTAAGAGGTATATGCCTATCTGAAGTAAAATATTGATTTGCTACCTAATTGGATATGACAATAGTAGTATACTTACACTGCAGGGGCATACTTATCATATATTAGGTAGGTACTTACCTAGTAGGCAATCATTTATCAATTATCAAATAGTAAGCCGATCCTGAGGTATTAAAGTTATTTGTTCCGTTTATCGTCTTATACATAGGTAGCACATAAGACGAATCTCAACTTTTAATATCACACGAGAGTGATTATATTCGCTAAGGGGTTGCATGCATTGCCGCAGTCGCATATGCTTGGTATCACCTACCACCGCTGCTACACAACTTAAGCTTAGACTGGTTATTGGTAAAGTAGGAGTTGCATTGTCATATCGGGAGGCAACCAATGTGTACCTTATATCTCAATTTCCCATGTACATCCATATAACTTACGGCGTTTGTGTATACAAATTGATATTGAAATTCGGGTACGTACAGCGATGTCGGGAACACGTGAGTGGATACAATGGCGAGTCCCTGAGTCGATACTTCGCATAGACCTTCCAAATACTGCAATTGCTAATTCAAGCTTCACCTGGAGCCGGGTCGCTGGTGCTCGGTCAGGGACCCGAACTGTCTTCGTTGCGGGGCAGGTGTCACGATAGGGAAGTATTAGGAAGTATTAGGGAGTATTAGTGAGTATTAGTGCGGCGTTACGTAAAGACTAACGACCGAATATCGCTGACGTAGTTGGCTGTAACCCAATCAAAGGATCGCATCAGGACCCCGCAAAAGCTTGTAATGGGCTTGGGTTCTCTAGGTTCGCTAGATTCGCTAGATTCGCTATCCAGGTAGGTCCAGCCCCCGCTACGAACTGATAAGCTCGATAAACTGTTACTTTATCATTCCGAGAGGACCCTCTGTTTATAGTTTCTGGAGCTGCTCTTGTTCTAGTCGAGGTGGAAATTCTCATATAAGTGGAATTGGATTTCATTTCCTACAACCAATTAGCCGCTCTCTACTTACCACTTGTGACGCGGGGCTTAGTGAGAGTCTTAGTGAGAAGTCTTAGGTGGCTAACAAAGCCTGAATACCTATAAAGATGGCTGCCCTTCGCCATGGAGCAGCTCTGCGGTCCCTCACGGCTGCTTCAAGAGCTACTATCTCTAGAACTTCACCACGCCTTGCCATATCCAGTGCCAGGATGGCTTCAAGCTTCTTACCCGGCGAGCCAGAGGCTCCTGTCATCAAGACAGAGATACCTGGGCCGCAATCCAAGCAGTACATCGCCAAGCTGGACAAGGTCTTCGACACCCGAAGCTTGAACATGCTTGCCGACTATACGAAGAGCGTTGGAAACTATATTGTAGATCCAGATGGCAATGCTCTGCTTGACGTGTAAGCTTTCCTATCCTAAAGATACCTACCCTTTTACCTGAAGCTGACCACTTCTCCTCAAGATACGCCCAGATTGCCTCGATACCCGTCGGGTACAACAACCCCGCACTGAAGAAAGCCGCCGAGAGCCCTGAGATGGTCACCGCGTTGATCAACCGGCCCGCACTAGGCAACTTTCCTTCGCACGACTGGGCGGACATCCTAGAGACAGGCATTCTCAAGGTAGCCCCTAAGGGTCTCAACCAGGTTTTCACAGGTATGGCTGGATCAGATGCGAACGAGACAGCCTACAAAGCTGCCTTCATGTGGCGGCGGCAGCGTGAACGTGGTGGTCCTAACGTCGAGTTCACGCAAGAGGAGCTCGACTCATCAATGCTGAACCAGACTCCTGGCGCATCGCAGCTATCCATCCTGTCGTTCAAAACCGCCTTCCATGGACGTCTCTTCGGCACTCTCTCGACAACCAGATCCAAGCCCATTCACAAGCTGGATATCCCCGCCTTCGACTGGCCGCATGCCACCTTCCCACAGCTCAAGTACCCGCTCGAGGAGCACGAGGCCGAAAATGCCAAGGCTGAGGCCGACTCCCTTGCCGAGGTCGAGCACCTCATTAAGAACTACCACATCCCCCCTGCCGCCGTTATCGTCGAGCCCATCCAGTCCGAGGGTGGCGACAACCACGCCTCGCCCGCCTTCTTCCGGGGCCTGCGCGCTCTCACCAAGAAGCACGGCGTCCTCCTCATCGTCGACGAAGTCCAGACGGGCGTCGGCGCCACCGGCAAGTTCTGGGCGCACGAGCACTGGGACCTCCCCGACCCGCCGGACATGGTGACCTTCTCCAAGAAGGCCCAAACAGCGGGTTACTACTACGGGGACCCATCTCTACGCCCCAACAAGCCATACCGACAATTCAATACATGGATGGGCGACCCGGCCCGCGCGATCCTCTTCCGCGCCATCATCGACGAGATCCAGAAGCACGACCTCGTCGCCAACACGGCCAAGGTCGGCGACTACCTCTACTCCAAGCTGGAAGCGCTCTCCAAGAAATACCCCGGCCAGTTCGACAACCTGCGCGGTAAGGGCCAGGGCACCTTCATCGCCTTCGATAACCCCAAGCGCGACGAGTTCCTCAAGAAGGCGAAGAAGTTCGGCGTTAATATTGGAGGAAGCGGAGAGAGGGCCGTGCGCCTACGGCCTATGCTGATCTTTGAGAAGAAGCATGCTGATATCTTACTTGAGGCGCTGGAGAAGATTGTTTCGAGCTGATTTTTGGAGAGAAAGGGAAGGGAAGGTAAATGAAGGGCGGAAATTTGTTTGAAGGTCTGGGAACATGAAATAATACATGTATGGTATGAACGTATTCATGAAAGAGATGTGTACTAGATGTGCATGTGTGAGTGAGAATGAGGGGAAGGGAAGGAAAAAAAAGATTATCTCATGCATCTGTGTAGAAGCTTGAGGGCAGCATACATGCATTGATCCGGAATACCACCTACCCTACCAGATACATCTTAATTATCCGACACTCCCAGGGACCTAGGTGCCTGGGTCGCACAAGGAGGATTGTCTTTGCGTAGGAAGAATGAAAGCATTTGATTATAAGCATGCAGAGAAATATTAACAAGGCAGCCCTATCCGGGCAGTTAGGCATTCAGTAACGGGTATCGTACACAGGGATTGATAATTCACAAGAAAAGCACTGATTGATTAATATGTTCACTTTTCTCAAAACGTGTATGCACAATGCAGTCCAACGAGGCTTCTTCTCGCAGAAGCCTTTTTTTCTCTCGTATTGACGGGATATCACCAGTGGTATATACTGGACACAAAAGCTGCCCCCCTTTATTATGGCACAAATCCCCAGCAGGAATGTCCGATCCCTTCACCCGTCGCCTGTCCTGACCGACCGTGCTAGTGGTTGTGGAAACTTGCGTATTGGTAGTACAACGCCTTTGCCGTGCTATTCAAGCATTGGATCCACCGCATCGAGCGTCACGACGCCCTACGGGGCCAAAAATAGAGTGTAACGTCCCCATTCTCTCGCCTCCTCTGCCCCCCCTCCCCTAGGGCAACTCTCCTATTAGTCGGTCGCGTGGTACACCACCACTCTTTCTCTCTTGTAACCTTTCCCTTTGTGTACTCCGTTACCGGACTATGATGGATTGGCTGGATGCAAGAAAAAACACGATTCTCTCCTTTACCGAAAACGCCGCTGATGAAACCTGATCCCCTAAGCCGGTTATCCCCTTTTACCGGGGGAAATGCAATCAGAACCACCTCTGTATAGTGTAAAAACAGAACCGTAACCCCTTTGAGAAATGAATTAAGAATTGATACGTGCGTTTGTGATATAAAAGGTATTGATGGGTTATTGGTAGAAATTGCCGATGATGTTCTCCAAGGCCATTGTCGCATACAGGGAGGGTCTACTATGAACGCTTCCTCCGTAGAAAGCTTTGGCTGGTTGAATCGCTGTGTTGGAGTAATAACAGATCTAGCATTTTGCTAGTGTAGGATGGCCAATCAAGCACCTGCTTTTAATTGCAGGTGCATCCTTAATGGCTCAGAACTTCGTGCTTCCTGGCGCTGTGTTGAAGAGCAGCGTTATCATCCCCAGTGGAATCCAAGCCAGTGCTAGCGTGCTCAAGTGCTCGAGGGTGCTCATCCGCGTCGACACGGCTATTTCCATTCACCAACTTGTCGTGTTCTTGCTGCTCTCTTTCAAAAGCGAGCATGTTAAGCTCGTTCTCTCGTTCGAGTGCTGCTTCCTCCTCCCGCAACTTTTGTCGTTCTGCTTCGGCAGCCAGTCGCTCTGCTTCTTCCTTCTCACGCAGCAAGGCATCGTCCTGCTCTCCAAGCACCTTGTCCGACTCATTCACCGTATCTAATGCGACTTCACCATCGAGAGGCGGAGGTGGAGGAGGTGGCGGGCTTGGAACGTCGCCTTCGTCCTCCTTGAGGCGTTTCATCGAGGGCGTCTCGGAAGGAGTCTGGCTGGGAGAGTTAACAACATCATCTTCACGCTTCCGTTTACGGTCAAGGCTGCTAGGAGTCGAGCCTGCCTCGTCATCTGACATCACAATGTCTTCCTCTTCCTTGACAGCTGGTGTCATGGGGTCCGCCTTCTGGCTTTCTTGTGACGCATCTTGTCCTTTGCCAGCTCGCTCAGCCTTCTTTTTCTCATGAGCCTTGTACTTCTCAACAGCACGGTCGAAGAAATCTTTGACGTATTTTTTGACCTTCCTCTCCTGTTTCTCAGTGATTGAGGTTGGGTCATCAACACGGTTGTTCTTGTAATCAGAAGCGACAAGCTTTTTGTTGATCTCCTTAGCAAACTTCTTCAAATCCTCTCTCGGGAGCTTCTGGCGGAATTTGTCTACGACATATTTGACGTGGGGGAAGAGCTATGACAGAATTAGCAATTGAAAAAGAAAAGAGGGAAAGAAAAAAAAGAAAAAAAGAAAAACAAGGTGCCACATAACGCCATGCATACCGTGTTTTCGTAGATCTTCATCTGCTTCTCAATAGGTAGAGAGCGCCACTTTTCCTTCTTTGGCTCCTGGGTGGGTGTGCTCGTTTGCGGAGTTTGCGATGCTGACTTGCGGGGAACATCTGATTTAGTGACTGAGTCAATAATGTCCTGCAACGCTTTCTGCTCCTGGGCCGCCTTAGATGGTCCTTTCGGCTGCGATTGTGCTGAGTCGGGCGGTGCAGTTGGCCGTTGCCAGGTAGTGACGCCCGTTCGCGTGTAGTAATATAAGTTCCCACGCTTGTCGGTGGCGGCGAACCAGCCGGGGGGTAGGTTTTGAACTGGAGGGCGTCGGAAACGTTGATTGTTGTAAAAGTTGTGGTTCCGCTGAGGAACATTGCTGCGTGGGCCTTTGGGGATGTTGTCAGGGAGTGTGAAAACATTCTTGGCGAGGGGCTCTTCTGGGCGATTTCCGCGACGTTCCTCAAAAGAATTCACAGACTGTGCACTTGGCGTCGACTGGGAATTGGGGTCTAGCTTCTTCCTGGGTATGCGGTAGGCCACCTCCAATTTGCTCCATTCGTCTAATAGCTGTGTAGCCTCTGCAGCCACATCTTCGTGCTCTGACTTGGTCAACGATTGAATGGTGGATTCGATCTTGGAATCAGAAATCTTGTTCTTCGTCAATCGAGGGAACTTATAAAGGATGTCGAGAATCTGGAGAACCACATTGTAGTCGTCCATGAATGTGTTCAGCGCGGTTTTGAGGATCTGATAACCGTGCATCTGCACAACTCTATTGCGCACTCGGTCATCATCACACTGCTGGATACGCTGGAGCAATTTAACTGCAATCCATTTCTCCTTGCACTGCATGAGCGTGGCCATAACCTTGGTGACATCCTTCTCATCCAGACCACGGGCTTGCACGCTATTAACGTACTCCTCATCATCTTCTGTGATCTTCTTCTTGCGAGGTTTCTTGGCAACAGTAGTATCCCAGCCATCGCCATCATCAAGTCCGAGGGCTTCGATGGTTGCATCGGATAGTTTCGTCGCACGTTCGGTCTGGGTCTTACCTCCGATGAATCCAATGCAGTTTGGTTCCCCGCAGTAGCAGGGTTGAGGGTCAGCACCGTACCTGTCGACGTTGTAATTAAAAACTAATTCTTCACCGGGTTGGATCTTCCTTCCGGCAAAGATGCCCATGCGCAGCTTGCTGCCAACCACCCATTTGTCCACGTAGCAGTTAGGGTTACACGAATGATTGCAAAAGCGACCAAGATTGCCCTTCTTGGTTGCATCTACAAATTCATTCTTAGTTAGAGACATGAAATAGAAATGTCGGATCCCCTCCTTGTCATACTGAATCATACGTCTTCGGAAGGTGGGCTCATTGATGACCTCTCCGATATACTCGAAGATGAAGTCGTTAGTCTCAAGAGGGGTGTTGGCGCGGAGTCCGAACCCTTTCTTTTCGGTCTGGATCACCGAGACATCAGCGTACTGCTTGCGCTGAAATCGTTGATTCTGGCAACCATCACCACAGTTGCAATCGCGGTCAACACACTCCATTTTGGTCGCTCGATTGATACAATCTGAATCATCGCCGCAGGCATGGTTCATGCCATCCCCTGAAACATGCTTGTTAGTACTCCATAACCCCTTCTAATTAGTAGAAAAAAAATAAAAAATAAAAACACGGAGTACGTACGCCACTCTTCGCTGCAATCGCAATCCAGCGCATCGTGATCTGTCGATCCGAGCGATTTAGAGCCATATAGGCAGTCTGGGATTAGTTGGAAATGGCTGCAAGACTCGGACGTGACATCGGGTAGTTCGTTGTATAACTGTACAGGTTGAGCCGCCACTTTGTGAGATGATTTACGAGTAAGCTTCGGCGGGTGGCCGTCGGGAGTGGATGCACTGTCGCTACGGGCCTTCAGGTCGTCGGGCGATAGGCTCCCTGATCGAGAATCCTTGCTACCATTCGGCGACGAGCCGGTGCTTTCGCTTTCCTTCTTGATGATAGTAGTGTGCTGTGAAGCTGGTGTGGTGTCGACTGCAAGGCTCTCTAAGCCATCCTTAAGGCGTTCTTCGTCCTCCATAGTGGCAACAAAGCCAAAGGTTCTTTGGTTCTACTGTCGCAGTTGGATTCGGGGACGGATGAATGGGAACAGGTTGATACAAGATGGAATTGACAGGATTGAGTCGCAGTAGGAAGTGGTAAATCGGGGTTGTTAGGTATTATCGATAAAAATCCAGATCGTGCGACTGCAATACCTTGCTTGCGAACATGAGAAAAACAGGGTGCGTTGGCGAAAAAGAAGGGGAGATTGATGGGAGATGGACGGAACTAAAGTTGAGGACGGACGGGACTGCTATCTCGTGCGCGGTGTCTGTGACATTGCAGGCAGGATAATTCGCCAATTACACGTCCATGAATTAGTTGTAAATGAGCGCCGGACACACAGAGGATAGCAGGTCCTTTGTCGAGGAAAGCGGGAATGGTTGTTGCGAAAGGTGAAAATATCGTGAAGGCGTTGTCATCGCCGAAAAAAACAGATGCAGGTGCACTTCCTCCCAAATAGAGAAGTTGTACTGTACCTGCCAGACTCCGAATTGCGCTGAGCTGCACTAACCTAGCACTGTACGTGTGTGCAAGCGTGGCGCGCCAACCCTTTTTGCAAATAGGTCGGGGGCAGAATTCAATTATCCGAGGCCTATGACCTGCAACCTGCCCCACCATTACACTGACCAGGAGCGCTATTCATTGGTCGTCAGCACTATTTAGCAGGGTATATTGTACGACGCTGCCCTATACAGTACTGGAATAACCCTTGAAATACCTAACCAGTATTGATGGGTTCAATGTTGGTTTGCTTGCTTGCTTGCTTGCTTGCTTGCTTGTTCGCAACCTTAACGCAAAACGGAGGATGGGTAGTGTAGGTAGGTACGGGTACCTGCCAACCTTGATACTGGACAATGATACCTCTTTGAGATCAGGTATACATGTATGTACAATGCCAGCGTAGATACCCTTTTTTTAAACTTCAGATGAGAAGATATGCCATGGTTTTTCATGAACCTAAAACAGCATTCCAGTCAAATTTGATTCTTTTTTACCTCCACAGCTGATTTGTGTCATTGACATGCAAATATTTCCAAGTTCGATGTTAGCATAAGAGTTGCTCAGTGGCATCCATACAGAAATTGGCCAGTGCTAGAATATTGATGCTCGTTATAGAGTCGCAACGAGATATATCAACCCCCAGTTCAACGTCCGGAAGCACGTTCCAAGACTTCCAAGACTCGAAATAACGCTTTGCCCATTGAGATGAGGAAACCTCTTGTTCTCACAGCTTTCAATTAGCAATATGTCGACATTATTCAGACTTCAATTTCTCAGAAAGTCCCGTCGGTCGTCATTACTGTCCTAGGCCCAGGAATGATAATAGTAAAAGTCAGCGCAACTGATAGCTACGAGTCGAGATGGATGATAATAACTGCCTTAGGTAACTAAGGGAATATAGGGTTGGTATTCCCGAGCCACTATCATGAGATTGGACAAAGTCCGGCTTGTTCAGACTCGAATTCCGGACCTGGGCTAATTGATATGAAACGTGGTACAAATACCACTATATCATGCTCACCACGAAGCTGTGGTGGTGGTTGCAACAACACAAAGACTAATAAAGGGATAACCGCTTTCGATGAACCTTGACATATGTAATAGCGCCAATACTTATATCATGAACCGGTCGGCACGCTAGGGGATGCTATCGTTTTTGAAGCAACGTCTCTTGTCGTGTCAAGATCAACGACGGGGATCTCGACCATGCGAGCAATGACGGGTTATAGCTTGAGTGGGTGGGTCCCCTATGAGGAATTGCCAACTCATTATGCATAGAACAGAGCCTGAAGTTGAGGCAAGGAAAAAGGCGGTATGTGTGCTGGAGCGGTATACGCAAATATATATATAAGGGCTGGCGTCCGAAGCTACGCAATCCTCAGGTTGCAAAATGTTGCATCTCCGCATAAAAAAAAAGATGCATTTCAATTCATCAGACCGAAAACAATATCTTGTATAGTCCCGTGGAAAGGACTAACCAAACCTATGCGGCTCGCGGCTCGTCATATGTGACGAACTACTGATCTGTGCTTGTCGCTAAGCGTGTGAAATGCTCTGGGAAAGGCTTCCTCAGCACTGCTATTGGCGAGTTTCCAGTGATTCTCGGCCAGTCAAGCGGCCCCCGACGAGGCCCGCTACCGAGCGACCATGACTTCGAGGGCTACAAAGCGAGCGAGCGGAGGCAATGGAGGGGAACGACCAATGAGATTTTAACCCTTCTCCTAGACAATGCCCTTGGTTGTACGGGAGCTAATGGGATTCTCAGTTCTATTGCTTATGCTTATGCTATTTTGTTGTCTTTTCGATCACATTACACCCGTCTGTTGGTCTGCTTGGTCTACTGCTCTTTGGCGGTGTAGGGACACTGCTAGCAGAGACCTAGCAGAGACTTAGCAGAGAATTAGCAGTGTCTTGCGATTATGGTGGTGTGGGAAATTGGCCTCTAAGAAGAAGGGCGAGATTCAATGTTTCTCAATTCTTACCCAGCCCAATGCAAGAGAGCCTAGTCAGGCGACCCGATTTGTCTAAGTGGTCAGCGGGATTGGCTTACAACCAACGACATGGATGTATTGCGCATCTGCAAGAGAGGAGAAGCTGCATATCGCCAGTCCAGTCAACTGTCAGGCCGAAATCGTGATGGTTGCAATGGCCATGCACGATACTTCCTAATGGCATATATTTTCAGCATATGACCTGGTGGCTAGTAGCGGCCGCAATGCACCAAATCTGCGCGTCTTGCAAAGCTCACATCTCTCTGCTCGTGCTCTTGCATGGCCTAAGGTGAGCCAGAAAAGCCTCCGAAACCCAGATCCGGGGGTATGTACAGCCAGCTCTAGAGCCCAGCAATTCTACCGATCACTTGTTTATCTCGATCTTGCGCAGCGGTTCACGACTCATGCGACGCAAATGGACTCGTCTGGAATTATACACTGTACCGGTATCAGACATATCAGATACAGAAAAAGAGAGGTTTCGGCACCAGCGCTTCGTCGGTTAAAAAAGATTTATTTGTTTATTACATAGAGGTAGTTGGGTACTACAAAGCAGGGCGCTCGCTTGCTGGCATGATAGTTTGGGGCTCCTCTTGACAAAGACAGACTAGGGGAAACTCGGTTCATCTTAACAATTTATTATTATTTCGCTCTCAGATGTACGGGAGTACCAAGGAGGGTCCTGGTTAACCAGAAAAACCACCTTGTTCCACCGCGCTACCCTTGTAGACGCAACGCAACCTAGGAGATCGCCGCGCACATTCTCAACGACCACGGCTCATACTCCCTCGTTTGTACAACTTTACTTACTCAACTAAGACACACTCGCTTTACCTACTCCTCGGTTCGCTCTCGTTCAAGACGCGCGCTTGGGTGGTACATTTTTTGCGCGCGTCTCTCTACCCTCTAGAGAGATTTCCACACCCTCCCTCACCCTCCCTCACCCTCTAGGAATCCCGGCGCAGTACACCACCAATACCTGCTATCTGAAGTCTACCTGGACCCATCACTGCCACCTGATGGCCTAGTTCTTCGGGCAAAACAGGCATCTGTTGCGATTTACACCACGTCGCCTCAGCATCCGCCTTGCGATCAAGTTGCCTCCGAATATCGTATTCGATCGTTTTATTTTTTATTTTGTTTTTTACTTTCAAATGACTTACTCGCAACTTTGCTGGCATATCCCCTGTCTTCCTTTCCCCTCCCCCCCTTCGTCTTCACCATTGTCAGACTTAGTCGCTCGTCATGGATACTACGTTTTCAGACGACGAGAAGGTAACATTATACGGCCAACCTTAATGCTTCCTAACTAATATTTACCTATTATAGCGGTTCGTCCTAGGTGAAATGATCAAGGTCAGCACCATAGACGTTCCCACTCTCGTCGAATTCATCAAGGCTCATCAAGTTGCACCCAACTGGATGTCGATGCAACTTCCCAACGGTATGTATTCGATAAAATCGCCTTTGCGAGTAATCCCCCCTAATAACAGCAGGTCGTAATATGAATCAGTGCCTTGGTGCAGTTGAGACTATGTTCCAAGCTAAATTCCCCCCGCCGAACTTAGCAAGCTTCAAGCGCAAATCCCTGAGCGACCTGGTCGACCATCCTGCGAAGAGACAAGCGATGATGGTTCCTATTGAGCCTCCTATAGCTCCGGCGCGCAATATTCAGCCACGCCCTCCTCCGAATGGCTATCCACCTGTTGCGCCTGTTAGTATTATTCCACCCGTACCCCCGACAGGAAAGAAACGCGGCCGTCCTTCCAAGGCGGACAAAGAGGCTCAAGCAGCTCGTACGGCCTATCCGAGGATGACCGAGTATACGCCCATAACGCCAGCTCCTATGGCCCCAGTACCAGTCCAATCCCAACGCGAATACGCATCCTCACCGGGATACGAGATTTCCAGCAACCCGGTCGACCAAAAGTCTAAGAAACGTGGTTTTGGTGCAATCGACAGCCCTCAACCGGCCAATAGCTCATTTCCCTTGACATCACCAGCATCGACCACAGATACGCCTCGAGCTCTCCCGGAGCCTCTCGAACAAGTTGAGAGGTCTACTTTGTCACCTCGGGATCCGGGGTCAGTCGCATTAGATTTACGATCACCGCCACTCCTTCCGCATATGCAGCAACAAGATTCGTCACAAGGACTTCCTCATTTACAACCTCGAGCGCAGCATCAGCCTCCATTACCGCCATCTCCACGAACCCCGTATGTACCCCATCGAGGCGTTGATCCCATATTTCCGAATAGAGACAGGTCAAGGCAAATGTCAGATCAGCTAAAAGACGCCTCTCCTCCCGTTACCACAGTAGGAAATCGGAGTTAGAAGAGTGTAGTATATTAGACGACGAAGTCTAGTTACGATATCATATTCAATTTCTGGTGTCTTTGGGCCTATAGAGGAGGGTTTCGGGAGGCCTATTTTCCCCTCTTGTTCAACACTTCGGGAGGTAAAAACGCCCCTGTCTTGTTCTGGGTTCTCTTGTGTGTTTGAGAGCTATTGGATCCTAGTCATGGAATACCCATCAGTTTCTATTTTCTATCTTCTAACGGACGGCGGCTATCTACAGCATTTTTACGAGCTCGTATCGCTAGTTGCATTTTTCCTCTCCTTCCGATCCTCACGAATGAGTAGATTTTCTGCTGTAAAATCTAGCTCTTCTTATCACTACGGCGTCTAGGCACATTGTCAAGTTGGATTCGATCGGCCCCCTTTGTGGCAGCATTTACTGGCGCAATCCTGGTGCTGGAGGAACAGGATCACGATTTTACGCTTACGGCGATTGGCAAATGCCATTTTATTCATGTACGATTTTTTAAGGGCGTTCTTGGTTATATTGGGGGTCGGCGAGGCTGGGTGGTGATTTATGATACATATATGTATGCACGACTAGTCGAGTGTAGGTTACGGAAAAAACCACCAGTGGTAGAAATTATTATACCGTTGAAAGATGCATTCACGAGAAGATTCTCTTCGTTTGAAAACGTACCATAAACTTGAGTGCGCAAACGCGCTCGGGATCTCAGGGCTGCAGAACAGGTCCCCGGGTAGATTTCCGTCTTAGATTCTCGTGATCTACATTGGCAGGCTACGTACAGATTTCTACCAGCTTTCGAGAACAAAATAATTTCATGCGAGATAGTATATCAGAAAAGAAAGGTCATCAGCCTTACTTCAGGTATAGAGAAGCATAAATCCATTCAAGCTAACAGAGCTGAACATGGTGTTACGATATCTTCAAGCTCCCCCAACATATGATGCTATGGGTGGCCTGAGCTAGATAATGTCAGGCACTCTGATTCCTTTGTATCATAGCGATGTTGATATATCATAAACGATATCATTTCCACCCGCGGCAATAGGGGAGGCTTGCATCATGGGATGCCCGGAGAGTAGAGTTGGGATGGGAGTTATAGAACTAGCCAATAAGATAACACCGGGCTTGTCGATGCGAGATATAATTGACTGGCTATGATAGGTCAGATCTTAGCATCGTCACTTTTCGGTGAGATTCAACGCTTCCAGTCGACCCCGAGTAAATCATTAAGCTTAATTTTTATTCCCCGAAATAATCTTCTTACTCAAGTCTGTTTATAGAGTGATACTTAACAGTCTCTCCTACTACTCCGGATAAAATAGTAGGAAGACACCAGAATCGAGAAATTTAATGGAAGGGCTAGCCTACCTACCTTCGCGGGATGGTATAATTGTGGCCAGCCTCATAGATACCCGATTGGTCGATACTCGTACGGATTTGGCGTTTATGGCACCAGCTAGTTCGACTATCATTACTGAAGACGGCAACGAGGCCTGTCAGCTTACCGCCACCGGAATCTGGAGATGTGTCAGCGTCAAATCTGAGGTCCTTTCGACAGTAGAAAGGAAACTTCGCGGAATACAAACCGAGTTGTGCCTGGTGGAACCACCGGCTGCAAGGCGGGAATCTAAAACATCAACCACATTTGCCTTCATCGCGGAATATTGCCAGTGCCCGTCAAGGAACTTGCGTGGGATACTATTGTAACGCAGTACCTTGGCCTTTCAAACCCAACGAGTTATTAGAATGAAGATATACCTAGCCTCGCTTTAAGACTATCATTAACTTTATAGCCGATGAAGTCGAAGTTAATATCCCTAACTACTTAGGCTGCCATCCGGCAGTAAGCGTACGAAAAGAGCAAAGCATGCTACAGACGGGGACGAGAATTGCGAGAGGCGTCTTATCGGCTTGTAAGCCTCATCCACGTATGCGTTGACGAATCTTACGAATTTGCGGGCTTTCAAGGCCAAATGCTACGATAGCTACCTAGCAGTGAGCCCACTTTGGAAATGTCCTTGTGATCGATATTACTTGGAACCAAGGAAGAGCTAGTTGACGGAAAAGATGACCACGTGTATAGCATAGACTATAAAAGAAGACTATTTCCCAGTTATATACCTTGCAACTTCAATTCCATATAACCCCTAATTCGTGTAACATCATGCGGGATTCCGGAATTCATGCCGACCCCTATTCATGAATGCGCGGTTCTGTAAATGGGCTGACTCAGGACAGCTCTGTCTTAGATGAGGGGGCGTGACGCTTATTGTTGTCTTATAATCGACTATTGTTCCTAGTGGCTTAAGAGACTCGCGGCGAGGTGTGGTATAACAGTCTCCTGATATTGGTGTCGTGACGAGCATCAATCAACACGGAAAACTGGCTGAAAAGTGCAGTTTGACGATACCCTAAGCCCTTACCTGGAATACGCTCGATTGACGCATTTCAGCCAGTTCCAGGAGTTATAGCGTCGTAAATTAGATTCAAAATGATTATCCAGAGCTGGTTTTCACGCTCCCATGGAATCAAGCATAGCGGAAGCTAGAGAAGCGCCCACCAAATAAAGAGAGCTTGGTGATCAGTATGGACAAATCTTGATTGAATTTTATATAATTAATTGAGACACACCAGCGCCAAGTATGTCAATCATCATCTGAAGAATCATCATCCCTTGAGCGCTTCTTACTACTTCTCGGGACCGGCCTAGCTTCGTCGTCTTTCCGGACAAAAACATAGCTTCTCGAAGGCCGGTCCTCGCCTTTCCAGCCGCCTCTCACATCGCCGCTTTTGCTCTTCACAACCCCGAGCGTCCTAGCATGGTGATAGCCCGGATACGCACTCGCCTGGAACTTGAAGCTGCGCTCAACCTGGAGCCCGCTGTGTCTTGCAAGGTCTCGGATATTCCACAACGTGTACGGTTCGCCCTCGAAGAGGGTAACAATAATTGAGCCGCCAGGTGCTAGAGAAAACATGGCCCGCTTGAAGAACTCTACTAGCAGCTCCTGGTTGTAGCGGACCTGTCGATTTACATCGGTGCTCTTCCCGCCGACGTGTGGGAAGTTGAAGATAATCCGGTCCATTACTCCCGTGCCGTCCTTGCCCTTCTTGTCTACAAAAGGAGCCATCTTGGTTGCGTCGACGTTGTAGAGCACCTTGCTGCCTTCAGCCTCAATCTTGGCAATATTTTCCGGCACGTGAGGATACTTCTCTACCAGCTCGTCGAAATTCTTCTCGAGGACTGTGGCAGTTACGTCGGCGCAGTGGTGGTGCTCTACCAGGGAAGCCGCGAAGCTGAGGTCGCCATCGCCGATGAGCAGAATCTTGTCTTCGGGGGCGAACGGGATAGTGGGCTCGTCGTGTTGTGTTTGCGGCTTCTTCTGCTTCTGCTTCTGGGATTTCGCCTGCGTCCCTTTCTGCGGCTTTTGACTCCCGGAGCCGGACTTCTGCGCTGTGTGAGCTGTATGAGCTGTATGAAGGACCTTCCGCCGCTTCCCCATATTCTCTCTGCAGTAGCTTTGCGCTACAAGCGGCGCATGGTTGTCGCGTGCAGCGGAGACTACAGGGCGGACCTATCACTATAGTCGTATGCAGTGTACCGAAGCCTGGGATCTGGGGGGGCTTCGGCGGGTGAGATGGTACGTATTCGAGAGGGCGTCGGAGGTGACGTGAAGCGAGGTGATGTCGCGCTTGAGCTCTGAGCTCCGATAGATGGGAAAGAAAAATTAGTGGCTCGCAGTGCTCCGTAACCGCGGGACATCCCACCTGCGGCTACTTACCTAATTAGGGTCTTTGCGGGACAGGGGGGAACCGGATCGCTAGTCTTTATTTAGCTTTTTCAGGGTTCTACGGGCGGATGGGGGCGTTTTGAACCAATGAAAAATCAGCTGTGACGAAATATGTGAGGTACATTACCGCATGTAGCTAATTAGATGTACGTGCAAGGGAGTTCCCCTTTTAGGTAGCAGTGGATTACCCGTGCCACGCCCCACTTTATTCAGGTTCGCTTAGGCTTACCACTATAAAGGTGGTGTTAATTAGTAATTCCTACCTATCGTTAAATCTTATTATTTTATAAACTTATTTAATTAAAAATTTTTAATAAGTTATTTTAGCTTATTTATTTTATATATAAAATAATTATAAAGCTTATTAATTATTTTTTATTTATGTTTTTTTTTATAGTTATTAAATATTACTTTTTATAATTATTAAAAATTTTTTTTTTAATTACTTTTACCTTTTTTTTTGTTTTTTTAATAGCTTTTTTATTTAATTATTTTATTAATTTTTAATCTTTTATAATTAATAAAATGTTTTTTAATTTAAAAGGTTAATTTTTTATAATTTTATATTTTTTTTATATATGTTTAACATATTTTATTTAATTTAAGTTACTTTTAATTTATATAAGCTTAATTATATTAGTAAAATTACCTTTAATAATATAATTAATATTTTAAGTTAATTTAAATATAATAATTATATTTAACTTTATAACTTTTTAAACTTTATTAATAACTTTATTTATTTATTATAAAATTATTAATATATATATTAGTAATAAGCTTAATAATTAAGGTGTTAAAAAAGGTATTTTTTTAATTATATAATAGCTAATTTATTTTAATATAAAGTATAAATTAAAAAAATATATATTTATTTTTTTAAATATTAATTTAATTATATTATTTTTTATAACTTACTTTTTTATACTTTTAATATAATATAAAAATTTAAACTTTATAATTTTATTAAAGTTATTTTAAATTATAATATTTAACGCTTTAATATAATAATGTTTATAAAGTTAAAATATAATAACATTAAATAATTATAATAAATATATTAAATAAAAAAATAATTTAAATAATATAATATTATTATTATTATAATATTAAATAAATTTAATTATATAATAAAATTTATAACTATTTAATATAAAAAATTTTTTTCTATTAATTATTTTTTTCTTAATATACTTATTAAAATATTTTAACTATTTTAATATAATTTTATTATTTATATAATTATTAATAAAAAATATAATTTTTATATTTAAATTAAATTTATATTATTAATATTAATTAATTATATAAAGTTAATTTAATAATATTAAAAAAGTTAATATATAATTATTAATAATATTAATAACTTTAATAATTATATAAAATTTTTAATTTTTTAATATATTAAAATAATAAGCTTTTTTATATTTTATAATTATAAGCTAATTTTTATTTACACTAATATAAAAGCTAGTTTTATTTATATTTTATATATTATTAAATAATATATTCTTTTTTTTTATAATTTTTTTAAGCTTATTATAATATTTTATAACTTTAATAAAGTTTTTAATTACTTTTTAATTTATATTAAACATTTTTTAAAGTTATAAATAATAATTATAACATTTAATAAACTAATTAATTTAATATTTATTAATTATAATAAAAGGCTTATTTAACAATTTTTTTTTATTTAAAATTAAATTAATAATGTTTATAATAAATTTAATATATATAATAAAATTTACTTAATTAAAATAGTTAATATATTAATAAAAAATAGTTTTTTTAACTTTAAAAAGCTTTATTTTAAATGTTTTAATTTCTTTTTTATTATTATTACTTTATATATATATTTAAAAATAATTATATATAATATTAAATTTTTAAATAATAATATATAATTTTATATATAAATTATATTATATATATTTATAAGCTTTTTATATATAATCCTTTATTTTTTCTAAATTAAAATAATATAGTTTAAGTTAAAAAATTAGGTATTTAATTAAAAGGTTTATAAAATAATAGGATTTAACGATAGATGGGAATTACTAATTAGCACCACCTTTATGGTGGTAAGCCTAAGCGAACTTAAATAAAGTAGGGTGTGGCATGGGTACTATGCAAAGCACATGCCCTCGGAGCTATTCGGGATGGCGATGATATTGCTATTTTACGTTAAATAAGATCGTATATAGGCCCATAAGTGATTGTAAATAAGCATACGTTTAATATATCCTATCCGTAAGAAAAATACCTATAGCTAATTGATCTAGAACCTTGGATGCTAACCTTAACTACTTTGTGTCCTTAGGTCTTTCTTTCACCCAGAAGAATATGTACCCCTCAACCATGAACCATCAAATCATTGATGATATATAAGGTAAGTACTTAAATATTCTATTATGTTGCACATGTGTTCATTGGGTAAATCGCAAGTCATGTAGGCGCCATGTCCATGTGTCAGCAAGTGGTTTAGGTAAGTAGGTAGTAAGATGAGTAATATTCGAAGTCATGCTGTGCCATACGTAATACTCAAGATGTAAGGCTGACACTTACTTTTACACTACACAAGTGCTATAGCCATTGTTTTCAATGGCAAATATCTACATATGTATATATTAATGAAGAAAGAAACATCGCTATCTAACAACTCTCCCTCACCTATGCATTCTACTGACCGCCACCCCCAAAAACCGTAAGCAGAGCCGTTCATCACCTAGTTATAGATCATTAAAGTAGAGTAGCACGAGCAGACGAGGCCTCAATCTTTCACCAGGGTACAGCTTAGCTACGGGCGTTTCTTAGTAGCTGTACGATAGCACGTAACTGGTATAAGTACGAATGAAATCTGAAATACCTTATGAATACCTAGCTATGGCCAGTTTGCGACACACTGAAAATAAATGTCGTAGGAGCATCAAGGGATTTGGCTCCATCCGGATTCACACAAACTTACGAATTTATATTGGTGACCCTAGTGAAGATATCTAGTAGCGCAAGGGGGTGGTGGAAAGGAGATGTAAGTGGTAGATGCATATACGTTGGTTACATGTAGACTACCTTCGTTACCATTTGATACCTATGTACATGTATAAATAAACTGCAGGTACATGCTACTTAGTGCTTTATCGCTCGCCCCTACGTGATCCTTCATTGGACTTTCTCTAGCGAGTTTATATATCGATAGTTGAATTCAGATAGACTTTAAGACTTCGAATCACGGTGTACTGGAGACATTTACTGCTTTATTAGGCATTATACTTGTGGTAAGCTGGATTTGATAGAGGAATTCCGGTACAAATATTGTTGGTTTTACGCCCGTCTGAACCGGAAACGGATACGGACTAGGGGTTTCTCCGAGCCAATCAGAAACGTTTTAAGCTAGCACAGAGGTCCAAGTGCGACTAGTACAGCGCATGGACTTGACTGTATCGGGAAGTGCAGGGTGTTTAGCTGTTTAATTGTGCTCCAGGCTGGTCGAGAAAATCTCATGGCGATATGAAAGTGAGCCTTTGAATTGTTTCCCTATTGCCACGACGACCTCACCTTGGATTTACTATACGGGTACCGGAGGGGCTACTTCGTTAACTTCCATGGTTGATTCACTACCTAATTCTTTCTTCTATCCGCCGCTACTTGGTTAATTATTCTTGTCACTAATTGTTCTCAGCCATTCCTTTTCTTGCCCACCAACATAACACGACTTATTGACACCGCAAACTTACAACGTATTGTCAATTCTTTTCTCTTTTTCAATATCTCTGCACGCTCAACTTCCCTGCGAGATACTTTTGACCACTGTAACCTTCTATTCCTTCTGCAAAGTAGAGTGCCTCTCTCAGCGTTTTTCGTGTTATTCACTGCCAAGGGGGGATTTTTACGCAACCTTTTCATCTTACACCGTACACATACATATCCACGCACCTTTCATCTTTGACCTCTTCAATCCTACCACCGTCACCTTCTATCATACTCCTCGCTACAATGGGTAGTACTCCCAAGTCTGCCCAATCTCCCGCAGCAAGCCCTGCAAAGGGAAAGGCTGTCGCCGCTAAGAAACCTTCTGGCAGAGGCGTGACCAAGCGAACTGGTCGAAAGCCCGCTGCCAAGAAGGGTGGTGGCCGTGGCAAAGGACGTGGTCAAAAAAAGGTTTACACCGATCCTCTTACGCAAGCAGCTTATGAACGCCAACGGGAGCTGAGAGATCTTTACTCACAAGTTGCTCTTGCTATCAAGCCGGCCCTTGATGAACTTGCCGATGAGACCATCAAGGAAATTACCGAAGACCCTGAGGCCCACAAGGAGGCGGCAGAGTACTTCATCGTCAAAGACCAGCTAGATAGTCGGCTTGAAGAAGTCATCCAGCAAGCTGATCGAGAGCATCGTGTCAGAACTGAACTCGCAAAGCGAGAGTATGATCTGGAATGCACTCGCATTCAGAAGTCATTCATGGTATGAGTTAACTTTCCCGATATGCAAACTTCACTTGATTCCCACCCCACTTTATATGGATGCCGCATACTAACGTCCACTTCAGGACTCTTTCAACTACCTGACCGAGGAATTCTTGGATGGCGCCCTCAACCGCGTTAGTATAGTAGCTGAGCTTCGTCAGGAAGGCAGATCTCTTGATGTAAGTTTTGTTCACCGATACTTCTCCCCCTTTCCTTTAGCAACAAGTCTGACCATCCCTCTTAGACCCCCGACCTCACGTATAGTTATGTTGATCACATCCCTTACGTCTCGTTCCTTGGTCAATCGGATGAACCCGAGGCCGCTGCCTTAGGCCAAGGCCGAAAGGCGAAGTCTGCTACAAAGCGGAAAGCAGAAGGCCAGCCTGATGGTGGAGCTGACTCTAAAAAGCCCCGACATACCGGAGGTCTCCTTGCGTCGGAGCAGCAACCAGATGGTGTACCAGAGTCCAGTGCACCGTCGCCAACCCCGCTCGAGGAGCAGGACACCGGTCCCGTGTCCAGCATAGACCTCCCGGACCTTCCCAACGGCGCGTCTGACCCTGATGACTACGGTGTCAGAAGCGTTAACAGACGAGCAAAGAGTCCGGCTAACCGCTTCATCGTCCCGCCGTTATTCCAATTTGATGAAAATGAAATTGGATTCCGTGATTCCACAAACGATTCAACTAGGAAAGCTACCCGAGCGACCCGAGGGCGATTCGTCGACTCTCCTAATTCTAGTACCTGGCATTGGGATCACACTGTCAAAGACTATGACCTTCGCGATTATAAGGATGATACATTAGATCCTGACACTGTGAAGAAGTACGGTCTACATCCTAGGTACGGTTTCTTCTTGCCCACTTCCACGAATGAGGCAGAACAGCCGGGCGAGCGCGTCTACGGAACGCGACCCGTCGTTGTTGTCCCTAACCCATCCACTACAAATCATGCATCCCGCTCCGTTAGATCCAAGAAGATGGATCTTATGCTCCAGGAGGACGCAACGAAAAGTAGGGTGGCAACGATGCTCAACGCCTTTTGCGAAAAGGAGGACATCAACCCTGAAGACATTGTCAGCAACGAGATGCGTGAACGTGAACGGCAAGCGCGTGAGAGACTGGCTACTCCTCCCGATCATGACGGAGATGTAACCGAGGAGTTGGATCATGCTCGGCCGGCAGACGCCAATGACTCCGCTTTGAGAGACAGCGCGGCTCTCCTACTGCAAGCCGCCGAGGAACTTGATAGGCCTATGCCTGTGCCTCCTAGTCCACGACAATCCCGTCCGTATGATGCGGTTCGAGACGTCTTTACTAATTCGGAGCCGGCTCCTCCCCGTTTCGAACAACAACAACAACAACAACAGGAGCCTGCCGCTAACGGACTCGATATCCTTGCGGATATGGCTGAAGAGTTGATTCGCCGTGACGCGGAAGCAGCCATGAGCATGATAGACCCTGCTCTTCTTGGCTCTATGAATCACCCACCGCCTCCTCCCAACGCTTTCTTACAGACAGCTCTAAATCCGACTATGTCATTTACACACATTGCCCCTCCTCCTCCTCCTCCTCCTACTTCAACATTGGAAGTAACTCATCAGGCTGGACCGCATAGGATACCATTCACTAGTCAGAGTAATGTTAGGGACAGCCCTGTTCTCCCTCCTCTACGACCAAATAGAGCAGAGACTCTAGGAAAGGTAGCGAACATACCGCCGCCGCAGCAAGCCCTACCTCCTGCACATCGACCCCAAGAGTTTGGGTCTCCACGTGGTCTAATTCACACGAATTCAGGCACTTTCTATCCCCCAGCACCGACACGGCCCTACCATCAGGGTCTTTCCTTCCACGACCCACATATGATGCCGATGCCTATTCAAGGTCAGCCCATTCCCGGACCTGGTATGATGCCAAACCAACTTCAGATGCCTCCTCATATACCTATCTATCCCCCGCTCATGTCACCGCCTCTACAAGGACAACCAAATCTAGCTCCACTGCCGCCCCAGATGGAACCTCCCCTACCATCGGTATCACCACCCGGCGCGCCTGTGATGGCCCCTTCACCTCCCGCAAATACACCCCGCCAGAGGAATTCCGTCTCATCTAATGGGAATGGTTCCGGTGGCAAGTATCGGAAGATCGCGGCCGCCCCTAGTTCGACTAGCCGCACTTGGCCGTCAAACGGTGGCACCGAGCTCAGACTCGCGCACTATGATCACAAGGAAGCTATCAAGGACTACAGGGCTAACGAACCGCCTCCTCGAAGCGGACCGACTACGATTAGAGGCTGGAACGTGAACAACGTGTCCAAGGGTCGAAACAGAAACGTCAAGAAGGAGGACTCCGAGGAGAAGGATTCTCCCAAGTAGGTCTCAAAGACGACTCGAGTCTCTTAGGGCTGTCGTATTGACCATTGTTGCTTCATAGCATGATATCCCCGTTTATCAGCAAGTGGAACCCCTCCGATAGGAGGTTGAGCTGATATATACCATCCATACCTTACCTGGTCCTATATACCGATAGGCCTACGAAATTGTTTCTCACGTGGACGAGAAATGAGAACCCGCCCTTAGACGCGGATGATAGCTACTGGAAGTTTCGTTACCGGACTAGCTTCGCACGACCTCTCCCTCCGGATCGTCGCGGCATAGCTACCCGTTGTTTTTTCACCCCTTGCATTCTCGTCATGATTGGTACCCTAGCATAGCATCGCGTCTCGACTCGCAGGCAGCATTGGACGGGGGGAAGAGGTTTTCATAGGGATATCCGAGCCCGGACCCGAAAACTTTTCTGCATGGAATATTGGAGTTTAGGAAATTTTCATCTTGCTTTTGCATCTTGTGTATTATGATTGATCCATTTGGCATGGAAGGAATGTCCCCGATACGATAGGCGCTTGCGTCAACGCTACAGATAGTCGGTCTAGTTGTTGCGGTTCCCCTTCACGAAGGAGGATGGAGAGTCTCGGGCAGATTGCTTGGACTCTCTTGGCATGACTAAGACCAGGACTGCAGATAGATGTTAATGAATTGCATATAATTGCCACAATACTGTGCTTAGTAATTATACTTATTGATACTGCTATTGATTGTTAACTGTGACTTGTGTGAAGGACTTGGGTATTAATCTCGTAGACTGGTAGATATCGGAGAGTAGCTTCTATGTGTGGTATGTACGGTATTACCTTATGGGGATAGTATGTCTCTACTTTGTCACTCGAAAGACCTAAACAAGAAAGAGAAATATTAAAACCTATAGGACTTTTTAGACTACCATTGGATGTAGATTTTATACACTACTTTCGACAAGAGGACAGGAAATTCGAGGGTTATACTGGTGGAACTCCACAGTGTATGTGGGTTATTTAATAGTATGAATAGAGTGTTGAAAAGTTGATATACCTAGCCTTAGTGGTAGGTTGATTGGCCAAGGCAACTTGGCTGTATTCAGTCAGTACTACTATTGTTGATGGGGAATAGGTTGGGAATTGCTTTTTCTTGGTAGGGATTGAAGCTATTTCATCCACTGTTCAAAATGGCACACGGTCCACCAACTGGGCTTCCTGTTTCAGGATCATAGCAATGCCTTATATAAATGTGACTACTCTCAAGGTCATGGATGAGAATTTCAACATGGAACACGCAAGGGTCAACGTCAATTCTCTAAGCCAAGTATCCGCGAAATACCATTTCCGTAGCTTCATGAGTCATCTATGAATAGTAGTGTACATCATCCTTTTGGCTCTGCTCTATTTTTGGTTGTATTTTATTTCCAGTAGTGTTATGAGAGCAGACAGGGGAGAAAAAAAAGAGAAACCCTTAAAAACAATGAAAGAAAACGATTCATCTTCGTCCATTTGCAGGACGAGGGTATTTTCCCCCACAAAACTTTTCGACGCAATGAGACTTCTTTTGAAATATGCCAGATCATGCCTTTAGTGGGGAGTAGCCAAACAGCCAGATTACTAGAACTCAAGTTATGCTTAACGCCAGGACATAGACGCATTCGCCCTGAAAACGCCCAATATCCCCTTTCCTACCATGTCCAAGGAGTCATCTCTCAAGGACTGCCTTCCTCATATCACATGTGCACGCATACAATTACATTCCGGTCCCCATCATCATGCCTGTCTGGTCCATGGGGATCATTTGCGAGGGATCGACATGGCCAAGCGGAACCATAGGGTTCGTTGCGAGCTCTAGCTGAGCCCGGCCGAGGTTGCCTTCTGGGTGAAGCGGATACATCTCAGCTTCCATCTTATCTCCATCGAAGACAACCATATTTTGGATCGGCTGTTGACGTTGGCCACGCACGTTGATGACATCTTGAGCCAGCTGTCCGCCAAGTATAGCAGTTACGGGTGCGATCTCACTACCAATATTTTGTAAGAAGCTACGCAGGAACTCGGATCGGAGTGTTTCGGATGGAAGAGACAGCAACTGGTGGTTATGCGTGGCTAATCTGGTAAAAGTTCCCAAGTCATCTTTGTTGTTACCGGGGGGGTGGTCGTTGTGAGTTTGCTGGAAAGCCCAGAGCGCACGCAAGCAAGACAGAGCCGGTGTAACGGCCTTGAGGCGGCGCTTCGACTTGAGGTACTCCGGAGGTAGCAAACTAGTCTCGGAAGCGAGGTCCCAGGTCGAATAAAGCTCGCGCTTCTGGACCTTCTCAATAGTTTTACCGTCTTCCTTCTGGGTCTCCACCTTCACAATGCTGCGGGTCCGCGTCTCTGGACCTATAGTAGTTGGCACGTTTGACTTGTCGCGCTGTACCACGTAATCGTGCTCGATCAAGTCACTGAAGATGTAGCCATAAAAGCCATACGTCCCGGCTGCATAAAATTGTCGGTTGTGAAGGCGAGTGGCCGTGTTAATGAAGGCGAGTAGTGTGGGGCTAAGGTCCGTCGCGATGATGATGTCAAAATTGCCAAAAAAGGACGCGCCTTTGCTCATAATACTTCCAGGGTCGGCGATGACCTTAACTCGAGGATTCAGCTTCTGAATCCGGTTAACAGCAGCTTCGGCACGGCTCTGGCCAATATCCTCCTCCGTGAGGAAGAATTGGGCCCCCAAATCGGCTTCGGTGACAATTTGGTCATCAACGACGGTTAGAGAGCCGATGCCTGCCAAAACAAGATTCTTAGCAATCTCGTTCGCTAGAGCCTTCATCGTTATAATGACAATATTGGCACTCTGGATCTTTTGCTGTGCCTCCATACCCCAGAGGCGCAGTTGGCGATCATAGAGGGCGATATCGTCTGAGCTCTAATGTTAGCGTGTATCACGACAAACTGAATGGGTGCCTATTTTACCTGCACTTAAGCCATTTCCGTTGACTGGATGGCTAATATCGGAGCTATTAAGACCTAAAACCTGTTGATTTTGAGGTATTATCACGCCTGGATTGGCAAATCCTCCATTGTTATAAATGGTAGGTTGGAGCGCGGCGAAAGTATCATCAGGATTCGGGAATAGTGGAATGCCGTTAGCCGGGATGGTTTGCCCAGGCGGCAGAGGCATCCCCTGGGTTTGAAAATGTTGTGTTTCTTGTGCAGAAACCGTACCATCCTGAATTGGTAGATTTGTCTCAGGAACTTGCGGTTCACTTTGGGGGATAGGTTGCTGAATTGAGGGCGCAGGTTGTTGATCTTGTGGCTCCATCTTGGATGAGTCGCAAAGGTTCGAATCGATGAGAAATGATGTTAATTACGGGGGAAAGAGTCAAGTAAGAAGAGGGTAATATGGTTTGAGATGAAATCGCCTGAGTGTTAAGACTTATTGGCTGTGAAAGCTCGGCTCAGATGCACGATCTAACTGAGATGCGTGAAGACGTGATGTTTGCGCGATGAGACGCTTGCAGATGCCTATTCACGAACGAACTCCTTTTCTTTTCCTAAAGAATTACGTACTAACAAGATATGGAGATGCCTGAGAAGCTCAACAAGATAACCGTTTCGCCGTTGCCTAGGTTGCCTGATGCTGCACCTTTTCGGAATGTTTACAACGGAATGAAACGTGCCTACGTCAAGTTTGGATGCGATGAGCCAGCCTCGTCTCTCATTTAGGTAACACGATTGGTAAAACCTGCATTAGAACGATATGGCCCATGCCCAATAACGGAATAAGATTAGTGATTAGTGGGTCTGAGGCTGGCTGAACCTTGATATATGCATAAGATCTAGTATCTCGATCGATAATGTTATTAACGTAACTGCGTAATTACCCATGTACCCTTCATACATCCATATCTTCCTCCCTACCGTACATATGTGCTTCTTATAAGTGTAATGAACCATAACTAGTTGATTCCTAGGCTGACGGTAGGAAGAATAATGTGGTAGCCTACGAAGGGCCCGGAAGACCCGATTCAATATCTAGATCCTGATTGGCGTCGCTGCTTGAAAGAGATTGGAAGGCTACACAGAGGGTGTGACGGGGTCCGAATACAGCTGAGGGACAAACTGAGTAACCCTTGCGCATCGCACAGCGGGCTATGTATGTATGATCGGGGAAATGCTTGTTAAAGTGGTACATCTATCATTACTTTAATTTAAGTTACAATAGTCGTACACCTTTATCAATATTCCCTCCGTTAGCTCGTCAATTTGGAACTTTGAACCCCGCTTAAACTTAAAGAACTGGCCTACCCGCACCAACTCACCAATGCCCTTCCACACACACCATCCTGCGCTACATTTCCATTCCATTCCCATAGGATTTCCCATTTCAACTTCCAACTACAACTCATTGATCTTCCTTCTCATACCAACCCCATCAACTTGGCCATCTTTTACGTCTCTTCCCATCGAAACTTGTTTTCAAGCAATTCATCATCGCAGCTTATACTTCGTTATTCTTTTCAGAGAATATCAGTTGCATCCGGCCCACTGACGTGCGGTCTATTACTTGACGCATACGCCTGGGTCTTAAATGGTGAGTGTCAGCTGAGCCTAGCACACGTTACCATATTTCTCCGTAGTCCGCTCTTCGTCACCCAAACCCAACACAACAATTTATTTATGTCTTCATTCATAATTCTGGCCAACTAGTCGCTGTCATACTGACCATAGCATCATTCGATAGTCGGGTGATTATTCCGAGCAGCCTCCTTCAATCCCAGGACGTTATCGCACTGCCGACGAAATAGTACGATCCATACTCGATGGTGATGCTTCACCTTCCGATATTAGCCCTTCTGGAGAGTTATATCGGGCTATAGAAAGGTATTATCCCCACTCTCGGTCTACTGGTGGCACACGACCGGAACTCGCCCGGAATCAGTTGGGCCGCTTGGGTCAGCGTTCGTCGCGGAACAGCATGCCATTTGAGCCTAGCTCGGAAGCTCAGCGAAGATTCTCGAGAGAGCCACAGAGTTCTGACGCATCGCCTCTGTACAATCTACCCCCTTCGGCTCCTTATCTGCCGCCATTGCGATCCTTGACGAGTGCCCGACGACCCTCAGCCATGTATTCCTCTGGTGGCGGACCAGGTGGGCGACACCCACGAGCACGCCCAACGGATCGCTATTCAGCAAGGCTTCGAGAGAATCGGAATGAAACTGGCGAGGAAACAGCGGAGTTTTGGGAGCGCCTTGAACCTTTCGATCGAGGATCGCGTGGTACCCGGCGCTCTGCTACGGCTCAGATAACGGATCCGCAATCCCCTTTGGATGAAGAACGTCTACGAGAGGATACCAATTCGCAACTACGAGCGCTCTTGGACTTCACCAATTCTCCCGCCCATCCTTATCCGGACCTTGCTTTCTCATCGCCGCCACCGCCGCCACCGCAACAGGATTCTGCAGATGATAACCGACGAGTCAAGAGGCGCAAATTGGACTCGGATCGTCTATCCAGTGGTTTTCAAGGTTTCCGGTATGGGAAATATGGACAGGTGGAACCGGGTCAGCTGACCATGGAATTGGTGAGCTGCGATGGTGGCATCTATTCGGACGACGGCCAGAGGTATGCGGCTGAGAACATTCTCAAGAATGATCAGACAGTCTACTGCACTGAAGGGCCTAGGTGCAACATCATCCTGAGGCATCAGGGGGCCACTGTTTTCACGCTTAAGGAGTTGGTCATTAAAGCGCCTAGGTCTAACTTTACTTCTCCGTGAGTAATACTACGCTCTTTCGGTCATATTCCCGCTAACAAATTTCACAGGGTGCAAGAAGGCATGGTTTTCGTCTCGATGACTTCCGATCATCTCTTAACGCGGACCGCCCAGTATCAAATTCAATACTCAACTTCTAGGAATTCACCTAGGCGTACGGAGCGGGAGACGCAACCCCTAACGCCGATTGTATCAATCAGACATAATGATGATGGAAGCACCATGACTCACGCACAAATTCGGGCGAGACGCCTATACAACATAGGCATGGACGATGAAGATAACAACCTTCGAGTTGCCCAGATTCCTTCCGAATTCAATGTGGCACCTTCCTTTAGAGTGACTACCGAATGTAGCGACGATGAAGGGGATGATCCAATTCCTAGGGGGGATTGGCGAACACCGAATAGGATCGGTGCGTTGCCATTCGAGAGTGAGACGAGTGATGATGAAGGCTATTCATTTAGTGAGGCATATCAAAGACTACGGCGACGTCGTAACCGATCAACCACTGCACTGGCGGAGGCGATGGAAGCTGCGCAGGTGGCTACTCAAGAAGCTGTTCGAGCTGTGGGTGGAGAGTTGATGGTTCCGCATGCGCGATTCTTCATCGAGCGGAATAAAAGCAAATGTACGATCAAGTTTGATCCTCCGGTGTCTGGACGGTTCATTTTGTTAAAGATGTGGAGTCCACATCGTGACCCGGGTGCGAACATCGATATACAAGCAGTGGTTGCTAAAGGGTTTGCTGGGCCAAGATATTTTCCGTCTCTGGAATTGCGGTAATGGCTTAGAAGAGGCGATGACTGTATTCCTAAGGGAAATAGTGTATCAAATAGTAGGATTCATTCTGAAGCGGCTGCATTAGCTATAGCTATAGATGTAATTCATACAAATGAGACCAAATTCATGTGCAATGCTCTACTATATTCTTCCGCGTGTGTAATTTCTATAGAAGTAGCATAGCACCCTTGCTGCCTTGTAGGAGGGTTGGGTATATCCTAAAGTAGAGATCTTCAGGGTCTGACCCTTTTTATCGAGCATATACGGTATAGCATGAAGTCATTCCATATCTAATAACTACATGTATAAACCAATCAAGAATGGATAAAAAGATCTAAAAAGGAACCAAGCTACACATTGAATTATTCGAAGCCTCAATGATTGAGAATGAATCATTTCAACGCTAAACCGAGTTGGTGAGATTACCCTTGTTTTAGAGTCATTGTTCAGTGGCGATGCAAAAAAGTTATAGTGGAGGGTACGGGTACTGGAGTTGAGTCACAAAGCCGAGAGCTACATACATACCTAAACCTTAAGGATCTGTGGCAGGGACCTTGGGGCATGCTGCGGAATACATGTACATACATAAGCAGATAAGTAAGAGATTGTACCTGTACAGCCCCACATGAACAATTTAGATTAATAGTCTGAATTATCCCAAGCCTTACAAACCCATTATCGCCATCGTCAAAGAAAATACCTTCCACTTCTCTTAATCACACATTCTGCTTTACTCAACTGCTTCCTCTTAGAATACCTAGTCGAGAGACCTCCGTCACAATTCCAGCTTCATCTGTGTCCAGCAATACTACGTGGTAATAATCATGGCTGTACGCGCACAATTCGAGAACTCCAACGAGTAAGCCCCGCCATTAGTTCTGGACCCCGCGATACAAATACAAATTTGTGTGGGCAGAGAAGCTAACGATGCGATTTCGTGATATAGGGTCGGCGTATTTGCGACACTCACCAATTCCTATGCCCTGACTGCCGTTGGCGCAAGCGAAAACTTCTACAGCGTCTTCGAAGCAGAACTTCAAGATGTCATCCCCATCTGCCGCACCACAATCGCCGGCACGCGCATCATCGGCCGGTTAACAGCAGGGTAAGATTATTCGTATTTAGGGTATACAGACACGAACCTAACTCGTGTGTATATATAGAAACCGTAAGGGTCTCCTTGTTCCTACTTCTACAACCGATCAAGAATTACAACATCTGCGAAATTCCCTACCCGACGAGATCAAGATCCAGCGAATAGAAGAACGTCTATCCGCCTTAGGCAACGTCATTGTCACAAATGACCACATAGCTCTGATCCATCCGGATCTAGAGCGCGAGACGGAGGAGATTATTTCGGATGTTCTGGGTGTTGAGGTCTTCCGGCAGACGGTCGCGGACAACGTGCTCGTCGGCAGCTACATGAGCTTGAGCAACCAGGGCGGATTAGTGCACCCCAAGACAAGTATCCAGGACCAGGACGAGCTAAGTAGTTTACTGCAAGTTCCATTAGTTGCGGGTAGTGTAAATCGGGGAAGCAACGTTGTTGGCGCGGGCATGGTGGTCAACGACTGGCTAGCAGTCACGGGACTGGACACTACAGCGACGGAACTTAGCGTCATTGAGAGCGTCTTCAGACTCGGCGAGGGCGCAGCACCGGGCAACATCGGTGGCAACCTGAAAGACACGATGGTGGAGAGTTTCTATTAAGGAAATGGCTTTGTGGCTGGCCAAGGTGTGCGGTTTCAGCTGGTAATGGATGATCGAGAGCCTCGATCTACTTGCATGAATGCGGGTTTCACCGACGAGAACTGCTCGCCGTGTTATTCCAATATGGATATAATACTAGTCGCCCGAATTGGCATGGCGGACAGCTGGATTTGTATCAGCACTACGATTGTTATGCCAAGGTAAGGCCCTGGTACCTAGTTAGTTTATTCAACGAAGCATCCGACCGCTCCGTTATCAATGACACTCTCCAAAAGAAATAACTGATACTTGGGGCAACTAAACATTGTATCGACCAACATGCAAGAAATGAGCTTGAAATATTGACTATTCATGCGTACACAATGGTAACCTGTTAGTGGGGAGGCCTTCTTCATCTTTTCCATGCAATCTGAATACCTTATATCTAGAGCTAGTCTAGGTACAGTCTCAAAAGTTTGTATAAGACTTGCCTGCCTAATCAGACGATCATCGCATCTCGAGTCTTTGTTTGAGGCCAACTTAAGTTTTCACGTGCCGCTTATATGCTTAAATGAATGTTAGTCACTAATTTCTACTATTGAGATCCCGCAGTCAACGATGAGCCACGCAAGAGAGCCAATCAGCCAAATGACTACATGTATGAAATGATACCTTAGGTATTGCAACTTTTTGACCACTATATGGGGGTCTACTATGTATTCTTCTGGACTAGCTCTATACTTATCTTCCTCAGTGCTTATCGTTGAAGAAAAGAGAAAAGGAACTAATTTAACGCTGCAGCCTCTTGCTGCTTTTGACAAGATACATAATTATGTGCCCATGACTATGTGGCGGTCGCGGCGCAAGCTGATGTTGGGCGTCTTTCCACCCACATATTGTCGCTCTCCCTATGGCATTAAGATGAATATCTTTTGCCCTTTTTGAGAATGTGGGTTATCTGATCATGTCTGAGGTAGCCAAAACCATGGCGAGTCGGCCGAATCGGTACAAGACAGGCTCGGCTCTGGCGTAACACCAACTAAAATGAATGGCAACGCGTTCCAGCTGGCTGGATGTAAGTGGTTATGTTTTTGGGTGCACTGGAGCTTTATACCATAGAGCGCTGCGTAACGGTTGCTGGGAGCTCCAATTATCAATGTTGGACCGTTGCCTATCACAAGCCAGAACTTCGAGCATAAATGACCCACGCACACATACTAAGCAATGGCTGGTTATGCGTAACCCTAACCACATCCCAAGACGTTTTCTCTTCGATATTCTCTCAAGTCTCGACTCGTCGAAGATATTACTCGTAATACAGAGCTGAAAACCCATCACACCCAAAACGAACGCATAGGAATCCTGTCATCTTCACCTTTAAGAAACTAGGCTCTCTCGATGATCTCCCGCATCCTTGCTATACTGTAAAGTTCGTCCAGGGTCTTGTGGATCTCGGTGTGGGCATTATACTGCGCTTATATACAGTATATTATACCGTATCCAGCAGAGAAGTTCACATGATTGGTCTTCATCACCCCTGCCAACCACAGTCTTACGCCTGAATCTGGGATCCCGCAGCACCGGGCGACCCATCTTGCTGCAGTGTGATACCGGTTTTATAGTGGTTTTTGTGTTGTTGTTTTGTTGATTGGGCTCGTGGATTATCTCACAGAACGAACCTCACTCTTTTATTCCTTGTTTGTTTCTTTCTCGTCTAGTGAGTTTCAAGAATGACGAGGTAACCTTCTAGATTTTACGTTTTGTCATCAAACTTTTGTGTCGTGAGACAAGTTCTAAAAAAGGGGGAACCTTCCCAGTCGAATTCCTGGGACCCTGGCACGCACCACATCCAGAAAGGGTCCTTTCCGCCCGAAGATTCCTTGTGTCCCGCACCCCGAAACAATACTAAACAATGCTAAGGAGTACGGATCCTCCAAGACCGGCATTGAGGGAAACAAGGATGGAGGCACAGATTTACGCGGCACCTCTCGAACGCGAGAGAATACCCGAAGGTTACGAAACAACCATGACATTTGAACCTCAGGAATATTCCCCTCCTGGATCATTAAGGCGGCCTAATCGTCTTGCAGCACTTGCTGAAAGTAATAACGCCTTACTGTCAAATTTGCACCACCAGCGACAGCAGTCCGCACCGAGTCTCCCACTTTCAGCCACCGATATACGGCCACGATCACCCAGAATAGATCCCGTCAGGCGTCAATCTCAAGGAATGCCACTTACTGGCGACGGACGGAGCGGACGCCGCCCGGATAATCCCCCGGGACGATTCGGCGGCTGGTTGAGCGCCACATCCGCATCGGTCGACGGAGGTCTCTCTCCTGACACCACACCCAAATCCAAACGCAGCATCACAACCGATACGACACCGAAAAGCACAACCACATCCCGCTTCGGCTTCCTAGCATCATCAGTATCGGCGCTCACCACGCGTTTAACCAACCAGCCCACCACCACCTCAAGCAACCCGAAAGACATCGACGACGAGCTCTGCAACATGGACATCGAAGCAGCTCTCTTCCCCGCCTCCACATCCTCCACATCCCCCAAAGACAGCGACACCTTCTCGCCCGCCGCCTACAAGAACCTGCAGGTCAACGCGGCCGGGCTGCTGCACCGCATGCAAGACGCGTACCGGGCGCGCACGACAGAGCTGAAAGAATTGCAGGCGGAGAGAGAGGCGCAGAGAGAGGAGCTAGAGGAGACGGAGCTGCGGATCCGCCATTTCAAGGACCAGTTGGAGAGCATGGCGGCTAAGGCTGCTGAGCAGGAGATGGCGATGCAGAGGTTGGTTGCGGAGCTGCATTTTGAGAGGAGGACGAGGCAGGAGGAGCGGGAGATGGAGATGGAGAAGGAGAGGCAGAGGGAGAGGGAAAGGGAAAGGGAAAAAGAGAGGGCTAGGAGAGAGAAGATACTGGCGGAGGGAGAGGGGGAAGGTCCGCTGATCACGGAGGATCTGTGTGTGGACGAAGAAGAGGAGCGGAAGAGGTGGCGGAAGAGCGATGGCACGGTGCGCTCGGACTTGAGCATTGATACCGAAGCTGATAGCGCTGAGAGCGAGAGCATATTCTCGCGGAGTCGCAGTCCCACGACTATGACGAGCATTACGGAGAGTGAGAACATAGATCGTTTGAGTGTTAGGACGCCCCCGCCCACGCTGAGGTTGAAGCCTGCGCCGCAGTTGTCTACGTTCCAGAAGCTGGTGAAGGGCATCTCGGGCGAGGGGAGCAGTGTGGATGGATGCAGAAATTGTAGAGGTCAGGATTCGAGCGTGGCGTGGGATACAGTCAGTCTGCTGAGAGACGAGAATAAGAGCCTGAAGCATCGTGTGGCGCAGCTAGAGGTGGTTGTTGAGGGGGCCCTGGATGTGGTTAACGGTATTGGACTATCATGATTGAGCATGGTCTTCTTAACGGTCTCACGGTTCATACAGGACTATTGAGTGGATGGTTTGGGGAATTGGGAATAGGATACCATATCATCAGCCGGCATGAGATTTGCATATTTGGCTGGTTTTATCATGAACTCTGCATGATGGAAATAGAGATTACATATCAATCAGAACTTGCACATATCCTCACTATAATGCCTATGGCTACCACCTGAAATTGGTGTAATCCCTCTAAAGAGCCGGGCAATCCATAAGGAACATGTCACACAGGTAACATCCATTGCCTTATCCGCCTGCCAAAACACGCACATCCCAAGGCGAAGCCTGTGTATTTTCTAATGAGACCTTTTGGTCGTAAGCAAGTACACTACTGGTTGTTCCCTCCGTCTGGCTTTCATCATGGATAGTTCGTATGGGTATATATGTGCAATTCCCTCTAATTTTCTCATATCAATGGTGTCCCTCGCCATGGCCATCTCCGTGGTGCTCGTCCTGCAGGAATAACTTCTCGTATCCGAGGTAAGCGACAAATGCTACAGTCGCAATACCCAATCCAGGGAAAGCGCCCTTGAATCGATTCCATCGTGAGAATTGGCCTGTGTAACGCCATGCTTCCCTGTGTATCCATCAATGTCAGCGGACTGTTACGTAGAAAGGCACATCCAACATCGCGAGTGAACTTCGTTTAGCTATTCGTAGAGAAATAGGTGAAGGAAGGACTAACGCTCGCTCCCAGGGGTCGTATCTCGGTTGCCCGGCCGAGTGTGCGAATTTCCGGATGTCAAAGCCTGTGATGTTTGGCTTCTCGCCGTGGGGTTGCGCTCGGAGTATCCTATGTTTGTTAACGATTGTTCAATGGTATTATATTCCCAAAATAGATATATATAATAGGGACATGACCAATCTTACCGTGTGGGATACATTGTGAATAAGTGTATGCTGGTCTACCTGGATGGAGGTTTAGAACAGCTTTCGTAGCCGTGACAGTGGAAGCTTCAATCGAATGGTACTAGTCGTCAAGTGTGGACCGCCGCGATTACCTAAAGTACGTTTTAACTCGGTATATTGGTTGATTAATTTTTGTAAAACACGCTCTAGCTTTTAAGTGAATAAATTGAGTCATAATACCCCGCAAATACGCGTAAATTAACTGAGTACTAATGTATCTGAACAATGGACCGATAAGTACATGTACGTAGATTGACGCTTTTGACGCTTGGACCAACGGTGTCTACTCGTTAAATCAATAATTTCCCGACTAAACTGTACTCCGCGCGTCGATCTACCTAACGATGCACCTGGCGATTTGCAGTTTGACGCTTCTCTTTACATCAATCCACAACGTCGCCCTTCCTCCCTCGGCGACCAAATCTGTATTTACCTTACTTACCTGCACACAACAAGGGATTTTTGTGCGGCCGGCAAATATTGCTGTTCCAAGCAACACACCGCATATCTCTTCCCTTCCGATACATACTCTCCGTCCACATCTACATCCACATCCCATCGTCAACAAGCTCCCTAATGCCGAACGATCCTAGTCCTCCCTTCATACCGACAACACGTAAGAGGATCTAAGAATATTAGCGATCCACGATTAGACACTCTATGGCTCCGCCCTCGAGATTCGGGGGTGGTCCTCCTTCGATGGCGCCGTACCAACATCAGTTCCCATCTCACCCTCCCCAGAACCATGCGACAGGTCACCAACAGCCCGCGCTGGGCAACTCGGCCTACCTAGGCAACGCGCAGATGGGTCCCTTCGGAGCCAATGGATTAGGTCTCGGCGGCGGCGGCGGTGGTATTAACGCTGGTGCTGGTTTCGGCGTCGGAGATCAGACAGGCTTCGCCAGTCATGCTGCCCGATCTGGATTTCAGCATGCTGCGCAACTGCAACAGCAGCAAGGACACCCCCACCAGCAAGCACATGGAATGGGCGGCGAGCGACAAACACGAGCTGGTGGTGGAAAGCTTCGTATACGGGAAGTCTGGAAGCACAACCTCGCTGAGGAGATGAACACTCTAATGACCTTGATCGAGGACTACCCCTATGTCGCCATGGTTTGTGGCCCAATTATATGTTTTTCCTTTTTCTAATCATGAATCCGGAACACTTGCTAACTGCGTAAATCTCAATTAGGATACAGAATTCCCTGGCATTGTTGGCCGACCTATGGGTAACTTCCGAGGCAAGAGCGATTATCACTACCAGTGCCTTCGGGTTAACGTCGACTTGCTCAAGGTGATCCAGATAGGCATCAGCTTGTTTAACGATAAGGGAGAGACACCAGCTGAGCGACTTAATGCGTCATTGAGTGATGTTGGCCCCAATTCTCGGCGACATGCCAACCAAGGACAGATGCCTCTCGCCTGGCAGTTTAACTTCAAGTTCTCCCTCAAGGAGGATATGTACAATCAGACTTCTATCGAGTCCTTGCAGCAGGCTGGCATTGACTTCAACCTTCTTGAACGTGACGGAATCGAGCCGCTAACGTTTGCCGCCGCCTTTATCCCATCTGGATTCGTCTGCTTCGATAAGATAAAGTGGATTTCGTTCCATGGTGGCTATGACTTCGGATACCTGACCAAGATCCTTACGAATCAGAAACTCGCCAACGACGAGAGTGAATTTGATAAGGTGATGAAGAAATGGTTCCCTACGACGTACGATGTGAAGCATCTAATGAAGTACGCTGTGAAACTTCACAGTACTGGCATGCTCACCCCTACGGACCCTGGTTCCGCCGAGATTCTACAGAAGTTCGAACAGAAGTCAGGCTTAGAAAGCATTGCTGAGGCGCTAAAGATTAAGCGTGTTGGTGCTGCTCACCAAGCTGGTTCGGATAGCTTGATCACTGGAAAGGTATTCTTCCAGTTGCGAGAGAGGATCTACAACGGCGAGATTTCAGACGATCACATCGGCAAGGTCTGGGGTCTTGGATTCTCCGGGATGGAAATGCCGACTTCATCCCAAAGCCAGGCTAATGCTGCGGACAACACGCCGTCCAGCAATACTAACGGTAACGTGAACGGTGGCCCTACTACACCGAGCACCGTAAGCGCTGGACTTGCTAGCACTCCGGCTGCTCAGTCACACTCTAGCAACGGAATGGGGATGGGTCCGATGACACCGGGTGGTGGTGGTGGTGTCTTCGGCGCGTTCCACTTTCCTCTTAATTCCCGTTAGAACCCGGTTGGGGAGAGTCTCGACAACATTCGACCTGTACCCACATTCCCTGGCAATACGCCTTCTTATCCCGTATATCAGCCGAATATGCTGCCACAAGGCATACCATCATATCAACCATACCTAAGGATGCCGCAACTGACGACAGCACCGCCGCTTCCATTCCCCCCCATAGAAGAAGTTCTAGCGCAGTTTCAGAGCCCGCAGTTTCAGAACGCGCTGCTACGACAAAGCCAATCGCAACGTGGCCGTGGCCGTGGCCATCGACGACGCGGTCAATCACTTCCACGCATTCGACCATCACGTGCACCACCCACTCGTGTCTTGCTGAATCCAACCGCTCCAGAGTTCGACCCAGGCCAACCATCCCAAGATCAATCTAGTGAGGCTTCTGCCCCATTCACAGAGGCCTCTGCCGAAACCACCCAAGCGTCTACAAGGATTACTGAGGAGTCTATTAAAGTCCCTGGTGAGGTTTCTGAGGAGCCCGCTGAACAGAGCCACCATTCCGATACCGAATCCGATTCCGATGCGAACCATGAGATGGTTGCGAATTGGATTCAGACAGTTAATGAGTGATTCATCAGCATCATTTTTCCTTGCGATTGAAGAACAGTTTTCCTCTCTCTCTCTCTGGTCAAAGGCGTGAATTAAAGGTGGTTATCTGAAGAGAGGCATTGCAAGGATACGATATTTCTTTTCCTTTTCGTAAGGCGTTTGCTTTCCATGTGTACTTCTAGTGAAAAAGGGGTGGTAGATGGCTCTATGACGACGGACGGCCGTATTAGGGGCCGTGCCCATGAAATACATATGCTTGGTGAGGGTCACACGTTCGTTGATCCGCCAAGATTGCCTTGTTTTACATGTTTCCGGTTTTCTAGTTCCTGCTGAGTGACATGGATGACAGCTGAACTTCATCGGCTGTTGGTAAAATTATCATGGGGCTTAGGTTTATTGCCCATTTCCTAGGGTCCCTGGCCGCTTTGGACCTATCAGTAGTCACATGTCGCAATGCTAAATCAGTATAGCCAGCTTTGGGATTGTGATACCACTTTGTCATGTAAAGGAACAGCGTAAGGTAATTACATTGTATAAGAATGTCTGTCATTACATTCTATCTTCAGTAAAAGTTACCTACTCCATGACTCCCTAAAGTGAACACTGCTAAACACCTAGACGCCATTTGCAGAGCAAGCCCCTGAACGATGCAGATACCAAGTAACGCCGATTCTCATCAGCGTCGATGCAAGAGTCAATGTATATGTACATGTCAGAGGATTGAGAGGTTGGGAAGCCTTCATGTCCCAACGGGCCAAGAACAAATCAACACCGTGACCAAGATGATCATACACACCTAAACCATAAGACGTATCCGTAACCTTCGTTCGCAGACATGCTCAAGTGATGTACACTTTCTTCAATCGCTCCATACTAAAGATCTCACCAGTCCTCAAATCCTTGACCTGGCCCTCAAGCAAGCCAGCCTTGCGAGCATACTCCTCAAGCCGCGCTTTGCCGTAGGCACGGCCGTTGGGCAGCATTAGGAGATCGGGCTCGACGTGGCTCTTGCTGTGGAAAGCATACGGGACGTTGCGGGCCAGCTCGTTCAACTCGGTACTGCAAATGGGGCAGACACTAGCTGCCAAGCTCAGACTCGTCGAGTGCGAGGGCGCGGCCGCGGAGGCCGGGTGCGAGGAGTGGCAAGCAGGGGTCTTGAGGGCGGAGAGGCCGGACGAGAGAGCGATGTGGAGGAGCGGGATTGGGGGTAGGGAGAGGAGCGCGTTGTGCGTCGATGTGAAGAGGTTCGCGAGCATTTCCCATCGTGAGTCCGAGTACAGGTCTGCGTAGGTGTCGATTTGCTGGACGGAACCGGGAGGTAGCGCGAGCATGCCGCAGGCTTGGAGGACTTCTTTCTTGTATGTGTCTTTGTAGGGGACGAGGAATTTGTGCGCATAGGCGAGGATGTCGGAGGGCTTGGTGGAACGGTCTCTAACTAATTCGATGTACTGCTGGAAGCGGAGCATGAACTCGAGATTGCTCTGTCGAGGGGCGTTAGTAACTAAAGATCTTCCTATCTAGAGAGTGAAGTAGCAGTAGCACGACTCACATCCATCTTGCGTAGCTCTTTCTTGGTATCACCCGCCGTACACCATGCCAAAGCCTCCGTCACACTGCGATTCAAGATGCACTTCCGGATCCTGCTCATCTGCTCAAAGGTATCGAGGTCAACGAGTGGCTCGATACCTTTCTCTTGGGCCAAAGCCCGCGCACTCTCGTTGTAGCCGTGCCGCAAGAGGTAGTCAACGATCAGCCGGTCGAGCCGTGTGCGGCTCCAGCCCTCGTACTTGACGTCGTCGACACTATACATGGCATACAGCTCGTTCAGGTGCTTCACACGCGCCTCCTCGTGCCGATGCAACTTGTTCTCCTCATCCGCAAACGCGGTCAGCTTGCGCTTGACGCCGCGCATGCGCGCGATCATGGTGTCGAGGTTCTTCAGCACATCGGCCTGCGAGGTGCGTCCATTCACGCAGCCTGTCGCCGTTTCTTTCAGCGCGTTCTTGAGGTACGTTCCATCTTTCTCGACTTCGAAGTGAGCGGATCGGAAGTTCTTTCGCAGAAGCTCGATAGGCAGGCGGAGGAGCGGTTGGTCCTAAGATGAGAGGAAGGCTGGGTTAGTGAGGCTTGGCTTGAAGGGTGATGGTGAATGGCTAGCTATGATGCAATGCGGTGTAAGCTGAATACGGTAAAATGGGAGCTTACAAGAAGGAGATGGCTCTCGTGGTCTAGCTTGCTAGTTGTAACATCTCCCATCTTGGTGGGTATATTCGAATGGCGTAGGTCGTATGTGATTCACAGGTTGTAATCACTGATTGTGGTTATCTTTAGCTCTCTAGGACAACGTTAGGTGTTGAAGCTTCAGTTTCGGCGCAAGGTCGGCAATATGGAGAGTCGGATCGCTGTTCAACCGGTGTCAGCAGGTGGGGGGGAGAATGTGGCGTCAAACTCCACTACCCGCCCGTTTTCCCCAGAACCCAAAGGGATTGACCTGATTAATTCTGATTGGCCCACCGATGGCGTGCATGTATCTATGTATTTCTTACGTGTTGGGTTTAGTTTCTCTTTCTTCCTTTTGCTGATGGGAAGACATGAGGTACATATGTACATAAGCTTACATGTACCACACTACCTGCAGCATTCAATGTTCAAGCCTACCCTCAAAGAGGAAATCAACAAATACCCTGTTGGACTCATATCGAGGTTAGCAGTGGAGCGAGCCTCATGAATAACATTTGATATTTAGTAATGTATACTGTCTTCATCTGCATTAGAACTAGCAAAACACCGAGTTGCCAATTGTCTTCCTGTCTTGTGTGTACATATGTATGCTAAGCGCTTACTCCGTTAATGTCGCTTGTAAAGTTCGTAATCTCATTTGCATAGCTCTGGTCGCTGTGTACAGTACGTTATTTTCTATATGGATAATATCAAATATACGCAAACTAAGCGCGGTAAAACCATTGGATGAATTACATGTATCTTTAGGGGTGTACAAGTCCCAAGGTACGCATGGTGATCATTTCATTGTGTTACGAGGAATAAGTGTAACCATTTCTCCTCTCTTTATTAAACGGCTGAACGGCTGCTTACTCGAGAGTCATTTCTATAAATATATTTCAATGATCTGAATTATGTTATCTGTGCAGGGAATAATCCCCTGTTCATGTTTATGCTTTAGATATATATTAATTCCACATACTATGTAGCTGTGGCGCTTCCAAGGTTGTTGTCCTCCGTGCTGGCTGTGGAGGCGGATACTCCCGAGTGGTCTCCCTGGATGTTCACAAATTGCCTAGTGCAACTTATGCAGTCACACACATCCGGTGTTGGTCACAGGAACAAGTTGCAGTAGGGAGGGACTCACGGGACTTGTGGACTAACACCCAAACCACCATGGTGACTGTTGGCTAAACCGCATTGACAAAGAAGAGAAGGTAGATTAAGCTTGGCAAGGTCACTTGACTTGTTGGTTCTGAAACTTCACTTTTCGTTTAGAGGAGTTTAGAGGGGTTGTTGGGTAGGTCGGGTAAGCAAAATAGGGAGGCATGTAACAAATACTGAACAAATTCATTTGCCGGACCCAAGATTTAGTCTGCCTATCTGCAGGTATCGGAGGCGATCCACGGCAACAGGCAAAGTTAGAAACCAGCCCATCGAAATCTATGCGCTGAATCAAACCTGATGAAACAAATTTCGCTCTGAGACCCATCTTCCCTCTTGTGACAACCCAAATCACCATAAAAAAACGTCAAGGGGTTGGATGCCGCCAACGCCCAGAGAGAATCTTGTAACTTATTAGGGTAATTTTTGGACCAACCTAAGCCATATAACGTTTCACATATAAAGTCGAGGTGATGTTATGGATGATTTCCAATTACCGTAGTTGTGACAGTTATTATTTTAGAGACTACATGTACCTAGGCAACATATTGGGTTAAATTATCTAAGGCAGTGAGCTAAATGGAGTGAGGAGAATCAATGAATCGACTGAGAACCTTGCGTGGCCCGCGTGGGTGGCAGGAACATCGTGTGGGGGCGTATCCGGCAATGATTGGTCGGCGATCAGGAACTCTCAAGGCTTCTATTAAGTGCTTTAAAGGCAACCAGGGGGCAAAGAATTGGAAGAGGTCGGTCCAGGAAAGGCTCCGTTGTGGGAGTGGGCACCCATCATTATAAAAGAAAGAGAGAAAAAAGACAAGCAGGGGGACCTTGGATGATGGAGGGAGGGTCAACTTGCAGTAGAGTCGCAAGAATTTGGAGGGCAGTTGTAAAAGGCAGTGGGAAGGTAGAGACATGAAGATAGTGGGATGGAAGGTACTTCCATAGTGGGAGGGAACTTAAGAGAGGGAACGCAACGAGTGTGGACCGTGCGTCCGGGGGGTCATATGGTCTGAGCATGCCACCTTCAATTCTCCTACCTCTCTCTCCTCGACCGTGCATCTTTTCTTAATTTCTCTATGAAGGCGCGAGTTTAACTTCTTTGATACAAAAAAAATTTCAACTGCACAACGTCGAACTCGTTAATCCCGGAAAACACTTTCAGTTCCTCCCCCGTCGAGATTTCAAGGTGTTGATTCGGCGGCCCTGACCTGGTCCGTCCTTTGATATTCCCACAAAATCACGCCTATTCGAGGCTATTCTCTCGAAAGCACGTGAAGTCACTTGACGCTGGAAGATCCAAGCACTCGCGCAGCTCCAAGCTCCAGCTCCAGCATAGCATAGCATTGCACGAGACCTGGCACATGATTTCCAGTAAGTCATTTCGTCTTCAATCGTCTTCAATCGTCTTCAATCGTCTTCAATCGCCTTCAATCACCATTCTCATCTACACCAATTTGAGATGTCATCGTCGCCATCATATTTCATTTTTCGCTTCCAAAATCCGCTGCTCTAGCAGATTAATGCGAAAATTTTCGTGTCTGCAATCTATTGTCGCAGTTCACTGCATCGTCTCTACCCAGATGCGAACACAGAACAATATCGCCGGCGCGCCCAGTCCATAAATGAAATGAGGTCTATCTAAATCGCACCACCCGATGCGTCCTCATTTATCGCACTCTCCCAATTGTGAAGAGAAGCCTCTGAGCTCTGGGGGCGTCGTCTTCATCATGTTTTTCTTCGTCACTATCAACACAATTCTCTTGTAGTACTTCTACGCCACACCTCCCGCTCATTAATATGCTGGATTATGACCAGCGCCCTGTCTGAGAGATTTCTTGCAACGAATCCTCATCCTATTTTCGTTTGACATCTTGACGACTACGTGAATGATGGTGGCGATGCATCTTTAACCCTCATGATTGATGCCTGGTGATGTTATACATACTAACATCGGCAGGTTGTTCATTACAAGACTAAACTCCATCAGGCACCTCGCACATAAGGATCGCGTCGGTGCTGGGGCCCATAGTAGGTGCCGTTACTCGATCACAGTGCTTCCCATAGCCAAGTGAACATGGAATCCAACGGCTACTCTCACGCGGAGTCGCTCCTCGAGCCTCTCACCCACATCAATCGGGAGCATTTAGCTGCCATGGCAGATGCGGCTGTTGCAGATCAGAATGACTTCAACTCAGCGTCTCCGTCTAGTCCCGGCCAGAAGAGAAAGCGTGGAGCACCGGATTCCTCTCCTGATCTAAGACGTGCTAAACGCGTCCCAACTTCAGCCATGTCGAACACTCCAGACGCGGCATATGTCGAGAGTGCTGTTGAAGCAGCACAAGCAGCAGCACAAGCGGCTACTAACGCGGATTTCACCGCTCTCCAGCAAGCAACAGCTGACCACCACGACGTTTCTGACCATGCCAACGCATCAAGTACTGCTGCTGCCGCACTAGGAACAATGTACCCCACTATTCACGTTCCTCAGTCGACAGAAGAAACATTCGCAGCACAAACTTCTGCAGAGGCAGAGCACCATCACGGGTCGCCCTATGGCCATAATGACATGATCCATCCAGACGGTCTTCCTGACACATCCACAAACAACCTTGGACAACAACCCCAAAATGGTGTTAGATCGCAACCGTCGTACACACCTACTGCAACCTCTAGCTCTAAGCCTGCTGTAGGCTCGGAAGAGTGGCACAAGATGAGAAAAGATAACCATAAAGAGGGTAAGCTACTACTCTGCATGTCACGAGACGAGTTATACTAATTTTAACCAAAGTTGAACGTCGCCGTCGTGAAACCATCAATGAAGGCATCAATGAACTCGCCAAGATTGTGCCTGGATGTGAGAAGAACAAGGGATCGATTCTGCAACGTGCCGTCATCTTCATCACTCAGTTGAAAGAGAACGAGGCCCAGAACATCGAGAAGTGGACGCTAGAAAAGCTACTTACGGAGCAGGCTATCCAGGAACTATCTGCCTCCAATGATAAGCTCAAGCAGGAGTGCGAGAGAGCTTACCGGGAGCTTGCAATATGGAAGCAAGTGGCGCAGAGTGCAGGACTCCAACCTCCCCAATCCAAAGACGAGTCGTCGTCTTCGTGAGCCCGACCCAGTTGCGGACAGACTCGATGCTCTTCATATTTGGCGTTCTTCCCTTCTATACCCTCCGCAATTTCTCTTCTATCATAGCATCGATTCTTCGGCATAATGTCCGCAATGGTTCGAGTGGGCCTTCGTGTTTCGCGCGAGTCCAGTTATGCCCAGCACGCAAGTAGGCATTATACATGTTTTCAGTCACATCGTTCATCAAGCTAAGCGTTGATGAACACCAGGTACAAGGATTTCGGTTTGGAACTGGTCGGAGAGACTCGAGGGCTAGGCGTTGGTATCAGGTTCATTTATTTGACCCTTAGTGCAGACAATAGTCTAGAGGGTAGTTTCCAAGAATACAAAGCCTTGGGCAAAGTGTGAAATATATTCCCTTCACAGCAATTGTGACAGCTGACATCTTGGCAAGGTATCACGCATCGCTATGTTGCATTGTGCATATGCAGGCTGCCGCAGGTTCTTGAAAATGACGGGGGAAATGCGCTCGGGTAAATCTCACGATAGTAGATGAGCACGCTTAGTTAAGTGATTGCAGAGGACATAATATTAATGTGATCACCTAGTCAAATTGTGTGTTTCGGCAGGCTACGACGGGTACCTGCTTTGGACTAATGAACCCTTCGGATTTCTAATTACCTAGCTTGGAATTAATCTGCCTCAACATCTAGGATACTATGGATTTACAGCTCGGGCTTGCCAAGAGGGCCTGGGGGATAGAGAACCTTGAAGCATGCAGCCCAGCGTAGCGAGAAGGACCCAGCCAGATGAATCAAGCCAGCCATGGCTGGTAGGCCATCATGTGAGTGAGTGATTGGTGCCAGATATGCAAATTCGATGCAAGACAACTGCAGAGCGCATGTAAGTGGTAGAGGTCTAGCTTTTGTTTACTGGTCCTATATTATTATTTCGGGGATAGTTGCCGACGTGAATGAAGCGTAGCAGATTTCCCCGGGTATCTCGGTAAGGTGTCATGTTGTCAGCTCCGTTCTGCTTATGTAGGTATGAGGTCTTGGTACGGGAGTTTGTATCTACATGTAGTCTTTGCTTGCACTTGAGAAAGTGAGCTATCATCAATAGCCTACCTACTTATATTAGTAGTACTTCTTGTGCCTCATTTGAGCTATTGTTTGCTCATGACGGTAGTATTAGGTGGTGGTTATTTGATGTCGATGCAAACCGAGTGCCCAAGATACCCAAATTGTTCGCCTCGCCTCTAACGGACCTAACTAATAAAAGCCGCCGTGCTGCACTAGAGAGTAGCATTTTAGCTCCGAGAGCCACTCGGGCTTCCTTCCTCGGCTTTCACTACGTGCCTCAAAGGCTTTCTTCTCTAGGCCGCTACTGCATGTAATATGTGCCCAAGAAGGCATGTGCAGATTCGAGCAGGTCGAATAATAATAACCTTAGGGCAGTCGCAGTCGCGTAACTGGACTGCTGGATACATGTACCTAAGGGTAAATTGGATACATGTACAAAGAGGAACACGGCACAATTTGTATGGCTTAGGCCCCCACATGTGGCGGTTTTTTGTGCTAAAGTTTGCAACTTAGTGGGATGTGCTCCTGTAAAATGGAACAGTGGTACAACTTAGCGGCGGTGTTTTGCACAGTTTTTTTTTTTTTTTTTCTCTCACATTATTCATCCACCAACGCCGCGATTTCCTCAGGACCATATTTCTTTAACTGCCCTCCTCTTTTTACTCACACACACACACGCTTACTTCCTTTCTCCCAATTTTCCCCAACATCATCCTTTTTTTCCTCCTTTCCACCAACCCAAGCATCAACAATCACCATTACAATCAAACAAGTTTATTCGCACCTGACTGCGTCCCCAAGGCTCTGCTTGTTACCTGATAACAGGATTTAAATTGCGGCGGTCGCTGCCTTGTCCTGTTCTCTGAATATCTCACACTGCACTCAGCCAAACCCCAACTTTTTAATCACTACCCCCTCTACCTCAACAACACCCTCGTGCTACAGACCTCTGGTAAAATCTTCTTGAGATTCACGGTCTGCTTCTACCTTTTGCCGTCTAAAATCTTGGACCAAAAACACCCTCTAATCCAAAGGGTACCGGACACGCAATTGTTTATGTATCAGCACGATAATACCGCTGTGTTTAAACACCTTCCCCCGACGCTGCAGTCATTTCGCATACCGCGGAAACCTTGTAGCCCCAATATCAGCTCCGTTGGTTGAGACATCGCAACAGCATCGCCCGAGTTAATGCCTTCCAACGCCGGCAACTACCATCCTGTCTTCCCTATGTCCACTAGGAACAGTCCTCTCTACTGAGATCCTGGCTTGCCCGATCCTCTCCCGCTTCATTAGTCACTACCTACGAATGACTATCTAGTCCTCTCGTCCCTATATTCAAGGAATACCGAACTCGCCTACCGATAAGACTATAACCGAGTCCTTACTTTATAGCCTCATTTTAAGATAATACCGCAAAAATGGCGCTCGTCAACATTCGTCGTGATGTCACCGATACCTACTACCGTTACAAGATGGAAAAGCTCCAGACTAAAATCGAAGGTAAAGGTAATGGCATCAAGACTGTCGTCGTCAACCTGAGCAGCGTTGCTGCTTCTCTTGCCCGCCCGGGATCATACGTCATTAAGTACTTCGGTTTTGAGCTTGGTGCTCAAACCAACATCGATCCCCCCGATGACCGCTGGATCATCAACGGTGCTCACGAAGCATCCAGACTTCAGGATCACCTTGATGGCTTCATCAACAAGTTCGTTCTCTGCAAGAAATGCAAGAACCCCGAGACAGATGTCGTCATCAAGGACGGTCGCATTCTCCTTGACTGCAAGGCTTGCGGCCAGCGCACCGATGTTGATCTCCGTCTGAAGCTTAGTGGGTTCATTCTGAAGAATCAACCCAAGAAGGGCGGCAAGAAGGACAAGGCCGAACGCAAGGCCGCTCGCAAGGCCAAGCAGCAGGCTCTCCAGAACGGCAACAAAGAGAACGGCCAAGGAAGCGGTGGCGAGAATTCCGAGAACGGCTCCAGTGAGAACGGTAACAAGATTGATGAGGATGACGCTGGCAGTGATGACGAGTTCACTCGTAAGATCAACGCTGACGCCCAGGTCATTGATGCCCCGGCCGAAGTCAAAGATGACGACTGGGCTGTTGATATGTCCGAGAAGGCCGTCAAGGCCCGTCAAAGCCAGCTTCCAAGCGAATTCCGTCAGAAACTTGTTCTCGGTGGTGTCGATGACGATGACGAAGATGGAGAGGGTGGCGGTCACACCGTCTATGATACCCTGGGTGACTGGATCCAGGAGGAGGCTGCTAAGGCTGGTAGCATTAACAAGGTTGATGATATTCAAGTTTATGTCAAAGCTAAAGAGCTCGGAGTTGAGACCAAGCACAAGACCGTCTTGGTTCTAGTCCAGACTCTGTTCGATGAGAACATCATCACTCAGATTCCCAAGCGTGCCGCGATGCTCAAGCAGGTATGTCAATTATCCCTTCCTTTTTTTTCTTTTACTTTTTATCTACGTGACATAGCATACTAATTTTCATCAGATGGTTACCTCTGAACGCCATGAGAAGGCCCTTTTGGGTGGTATTGAGCGCCTTTTGGCCGCCCAGGGCAAGGAGCATCCCGAGTTGTTGACTAGCGACAAGATTGTCAAGATCCTTCACCAACTCTACGACAAGGACCTTGTCAGCGAGGAGGTAATCCAGAAATGGGGAACCAAGGCGTCCAAGAAGTACGTCGATCTCCCCACCTCGAAGAAGATTCGTCGTGCTGCGGAGCCTTTCCTCAAGTGGCTAGAGGAGGCCGAGGAGGATTCAGATGAGGAGTAGGAAGTGGATGAGTGAATGTTGGACGCAGGACTTGCTTCTGCTTGTTGCGGTTCTACGGGTCTCCTAAGTTCGCCAGTCTTATCCATCGCTGATTGTATTTTTCGCTTCGCCAATCTTCGCCCCACCCTCTTCTTGTTCCAGTCTGCGCCAATGTAGGACCATCCGCTTTGTTTAGCGCATAGAGAAAAGGAAGGCATCAAGAAAACGGATAGGCATCACAGTTTGATTTTTGGTGGCACTTGCGCCCCAAATTATTTTAGTCTGCTTCCCTTAATTAAGAGCAACGTTTCCACTCCTCCTAATCATCAAACGAGCCATTCTCTTACATTTCTGAGACTGTGATATGTGACATATCACTTGTGACTTGTAGCTTGAGTTAAGATTAGGCATCAAGTGATGGTGAAACACTACCAGTGCACTGGTTATTTGTGCTTGTAATGTCTAGTGAACATGAAGTATATTTAGGATAATGCAATCTATCGTCGCATATTTTATCGAATGTGTGGTTTTATTTTATGCCTAACGTTCAGTAATTTCCGTGATTCGGTTTTCCCTACGTCGTTATCCTTAATATACCTGACTTCATAATGTGTTCTCTTACGTAGTAGTAGTTACGAGGAAGAGGCATATCAGCCGTTAGTAGTTCTTCAACACAATACAAAGACAAACAAGTATAAATGAGGGACAGTTCGTATTTGCACTATCATATATGCCTAGGTACAGTAACCGGCTTAACGGTTGCTCAAGTGCAGTGCAGAGGCAGAAAATCAGTATCTGTCCTCCATGCAAGTATACCTATACTGCCCTCGCATCTCTAAAAATACATGCAGCTACGTCCTAGGAATAGGTAAGCAGCTATGCAGTTCCTCCCAACCCCGACTGAGTCCACCAAGACAAAGGAATATAATGCATTTCTTCGCCGAGGACTCAACACTCCAGCCTCGTCGGAGCATACAGCAGCACTTATCGTACACTTCAACAGGGAACGAAACCGTCCCTAACGAGCCTAATACCTTCTCCTAATCTTCTTCTGAATTTCTTGGAAAACCAACATGACGAGGTAGAGCAGAAGGAAAGTGCGAAATTCGAGACGCGAGATAGCAGATTCAAAACAGCCCTACCATTCAGTCTTGTCGTCGTCGTAGGCACCTAGACCGCCGCTGTACCCTGCGTCCTCCCTGTCAAAGATGCCGCCAGAACTTTGGGCAACACCCGAATCCTGCCAAGTCGAAGTATTGCCGCCTCCTTGGTTCTGATCCTGGTTGTGTTGGGCTTCCCACGGGTTAATATTCTCCTGGGCGTTGGCCGGGGGAGAGGGGGATTTGCCCTTCTTAGAACCGGCCCAGTTGCCACCAACATTGCCCGGGCTGGTGTGACGAGGCCTTGAATGGGTAGACGTTGGCGATCCCGGGACACTAACCCAGCCTCCAGGAGGAGAGGGTCTGGATAGGCTGTCGCGTCTTAGACTCCCGTGTCTAGAGCCGTTCTTAGACTTCTTGTTGCCGTTATCATTGCCGTTATTATTGGCCCGGCCACCGTAGACGTTGTTGGTACTGTTAACTCCGCTCCATTCTGGAGTGCCCCTACTACTGTTGTTCCCATCACCAGGATGGAAACGATTAGGAGCGTCCCTCCCCCCGCCCCAACCACCATTGTTACCGCCAAATCCTGTAGCCTGAGTTTCTGTTTGACCTCCGCCGAACTCGGGCTGGTCGTTGTTGTTATTACCATCGTCATTAAGGTAAGACTGAAACGCTGGGCTAGACTCCTTGCTCCCACCTCCAACACCCCAACGTGCTAACCTAGCTTTCGCACTGGCCTTATCCTTCGCCATTGCTTCCTGAAGAGAGCTGCCCACAGCAGATGGGTTATCACTACCCTTGTGGCTGCCATTATTGCCACCATCTTGACTCCCATGAATGGATCCCGAAGCCCTTCGCGAGCCGTGGGCACTCTGAGTGTCCCGGGGCATCCTCTTGGCTTCTTGTTCTTTTTGACCCTTAGGAACCTCGATGGATGGAATCACGTTTGATTGTCCGCCTCTATCACTATTCTTCAACTTCGAACCTACTGGCTTTGCTGGCGCGGGTGTCGGTGTGCCGGTTTGTTTAACAAATTCATCATATTCCTTTTCGTCGAAGTTTGTTTCAAAAGGGGGCATCCCCGGGGGGTCGCCGACTTTAACTCTACCATATCCTTGGAGCCAAGGGTTCTCTCGTGGCTGGCCCGGATGAATAGGTGAAGCCGGTTGAAACGGCTCAGGTTTCTGAGGTTGCTGAGGTGGCTGAGGTCGTCCATGAGAAGGCATGGGTCCCCCACCAGACGCCGGGGGGAACCCGTTATACACCGGGTTTTGCATCGGGTGTGGTGTGCCAACGGGCAAGCTCTGACCGCCATAAACCCTTTGGGGATATAGCTCCCCGTACGGGTTACCATAGATTGGTCCATGGTATACGCGCATAACGCCGTTCACATTGTCATAGAACGCATTAGGTTGAGGATCTTGGGGAATCTCGACGGCATGCTCAACAGATAGTACACGAGACCGACGTGGTAAGAGGATATTCGCTGGACGGGTCTTAGGTGGAGGATTGTGGGGTGGATGTGGTTTTGCTTTTGGTTTCTCCTTCTCCTTCTCCTCCTTCTCCTTAGGCTGCTTCGCCGCCTTGCCCCCTTTGACAATAGACAGAGCTGCTTTAAAAGTCGATGACTTTTTAAATTTACTCCATTCTTCCTTGGGGATTTCCTGAACCTCGTCATCCTCCTGTGTGGGGCTGTTTTGTTGCTCCTCTTGTTTCTTTTGTGTGTCCTGCTTTCCCTGATTTCCCTGGTTACCTTGCTTGTCTTTCTGTCCCTGATTATTCTGCTTAACTTCCTGTTTGCTCTGCCCACTTTGCTTGGCATTATTGTTCTGATTCCCCTGCTTATTCTGAACGCCTTGCTTGGGAGCCTCCGGTTGCTTGTTTTGGCCACCGTTGCCTTCCATCCCCTTGTTCTTCGGGGCCTCCTTCTCCGATTCCGGCTCGGCCTCAGTCTCAGCATCGGTGGTTTGGGCCTCACTCTCACCTCCAGTCTCGGCGTCCGTTGTCTCGGCTTCAGTAGTCTCGGCTTTAGAAGCCTCTGCTTCAGTAGCCTCAGCTTCAGAAGTCTCTGCTCCGGTAGTCTCAGCCTCACTTTCTGGCTCGGTCTCAGACTGTGTGGCATCAGTACTAAGATCTGATTTTTCCACCTCGCTCTCAGACTCTTTATTGCATTTCTTGGCCTGGGGCTTAGCTTTCTGATTGCTATTGCCTGCCTTCGGCTTCGGTGCTACTACCACTTTGGCCTTCTTCCTCTTGTGCTTGGTGCAGACAACAGGTGTGCTGTCTTCACTATCATCCGCCGATGACTGGTTATCCTCTTTCTTGGTCTTCGTTGAAACACGCCTCGTCTTCTTCGACTTTCTTTTTGCAGTGACGCAGTTGGTGCAGGAACAGTCGGAGTCTGGTTCCTCGCCTGTGGTCGCTTCATCTGTGCTTCCAATCGTACTGACATCTGTGTCTGAGTCTGAAATAACCTGCGCATTTTGATTTTTTACTTCTGTCTCGCGGACATCCTCTGCAAACCGAACCTTCTTGGTCTTGTGTCGTCTAGTTTGTCCGGTTCTTGGATAAGTCAACTTGATCATATCGGATGCCGACTCATCATCCGTCTCCAATTCAATTGAGAAGACACGACGTGGTTGCGGTTTTGTTCTCGCCGATGCTACTGGTGGGGGATTGGCGGGCCTAGGGGGTCTACGGTCGATGCAGTTTTGGCCTACCATCCACTCGCATAAAGAATTGGGCGGCATGGTGTCAAGTTCGACAAGGTATTGTCGAAATTGATTGGATGGTGATGAAGAATGAAGAGTGTTGATTGGTGTTGATGAGTCTTGATCTGAGATGTGAATAGCTGAAAAGTGATACCAATGGTCAACCGATGAAATTGATCAAGTGGCAGGGATGAGAATTGATAGTAAAGATGAAAAAAAGAAAGAAATTTAGGATTTTGCGGAAGTGGAAGTGGGAGAAGAATAAATCCAGAAGCTGTGGGAAGAGTGACATGATATGTCGACGGATGCGTATGGTCAGAGCTGCCTTGAGACAGTGGGAATTATTAGTCGAAAATTGCGCACTTGCCTCAAGTACGTATGATACATATATGTATGCACACAGTAGAGTTTGACGATACCAGTACACCTGGATATGCCAGTAAGCGGTACGCATATCCTGTGAACGACGGCAGGTGCAGGGGAGCAAGTAGAAGGTAAAGTGGGTGGTGATTTCTTCAGTAATACCTAGAGGGGAAGTGCATTCTTTGTCGATATGACGTCCAGCTCTTACGTACATTGCACTTACAGTATGGGTTTCTGTAGTAACTACATAAAGACGTAGATTAGATAGACACTCCGTTGTCAATTCAGATACGGAGGTAGATACCTCCCAAATAAGTGCAGTTGCCGTTGGAAGGTAAAAACGCACATAAACAGTAATCAGTTCCAATATATTCGGTATCATAATTTCGCCTTCTCCTCCAATTCCATCTCTTTCCACTTCTTGTTGATTTGGATATTCTGCCAGTACACCCAGGCGCCTGCAGCAACGCCCAATGGAGGACATAGAAGGCACATCCAATTCCACCACGGAGGACTACTTTTCCTGATATCTGTGAGTGCGGCGTCTATGTTGACTTTGAGCTCCTCCTTTGAGCCGTCGTTCCATATAACCACTCCCTTCCCCTTCCCCCTAGCCTCGCATCTCTTGGCTTTCAGCCTCACGTCCGTCTGACTTAGAACTCGATTCTGCGCATCCTCCCGAGTCAGGTGAGGGTCGCGTGCCATAAGTCTCTGCATCTGCACTTCGGGGTCCTTGACAGCCACCACCATCACCACACCGGAAAGCCTATCCCAACCACTCTCGAAAAGTAGGGGCACGTCTAGCACGACGGCCCAAGTACCGCTTAGATAATTTTGCAGGATGGCCTTGTACACTTCCTTTCTGACAGCAGGATGCACAATGCCATTTAGAACGTCCCGATCCTTCTTCCGTTCCTCGCTGCTACCAAAAACACGCCGGCCTAATGCTGGCCTGTTCAATGGCCTGCCTTTGCCATCCACGCCGTCAACCGGCATTGAGTCTGAGACTGGAACCAATAAGTCTGGTGTCGTAGGGCCAAAGTACTTGACGACGGCATTATAGCCACTCGTTCCAGGCTCAACGACTTTGCGAGCAAGGATATCGGCATCGATGATAGGCAATGAGTGAGGGGGTGAGGCAAGAATGGAGGACACTGTTGATTTGCCAGTGGCTATAGAGCCAGTCAAGCCTATAAACAGCATGATTGTGATATCAACTAGTTTTCGGTGTAGTCAATGAGTTAAAGAAGGAACAATGTCGACGAGATATAACTAGATAGATCGCTTGCGGCAACAAGTCTGCCTTTTGAGATGGAGTTCACGTTGTCGCGATACAGTTTGACAGGGTAGACCCTGAGTTAGCCGCATGATAGTCGTCCTATCTAGGCTAAGCGTATTTCACCATTTTGTGCTAATGCTCGAAACGTCACTTTTATTCCTATTTGGGTAATTTGTTGCATACATGCATGCCAGGAATGAGAATTCACCATTCTCGATACCCTCTTAGTATCAGACCAACATGAATTCTCCTTCCAAAAGACCTTCGTATCGATTTTGGAGTATAATTCTGTTAAGTGTCCTATGAAATCTAGGTTCATTCATATGTACCCTTCTTAGGGTACATGTTATGTGGTCTATGCTGGGTTTGGACTTCAATGGTAGAAGGCTACGAATGGTGGAACGTTCTTTGATATTGAGAACAGTGTTGGTAGATAATAGCCACTTAGTTCCATTCACAATTTATACAACGTGTAGGCAAAGATTCAGCTCGGTAATGACTTGCACACTGTATGTCCTAAGTAATGGGTTAACCAAGCTGTGATGCATCCTGCAATATACAGCCCCACTGGATTGCGGGGGAGGGGTAACGTTCTAAGATGAGGGGCATTTTAACCATCAGAAAATTTTGGTGATGGGTCAAGATGCCCATATACGCCTTCTTTCCTAAATTTAAGACCAGACTATATAGTCTTCTTAAACGACAGTTGATCTCTTCCTTGACCTCTGCATGTGTCAGCCATGGGAATAGAGTACCCACTCCGTGTTCTTCTCATTGGCAATGGGGGAAGGGAACACGCAATTGCCTGGAAGCTGAGCCAGTCGCCTCTAGTAGAGTCCATTATCGCAGTCCCCGGAAACGGAGGTACGGCGACTTGCCCCAAAGTCACCAACAATACCTCCGTATCTGCAGAAGACTTTCCGGCTCTGCTCGACCTCGCCCGAAAGAACAATGTCAACTACGTAGTCCCCGGCCCTGAAGCCCCTCTCGTCGCAGGCGCTGTCGACTTCTTCGAGAATGCGGGTATTAAGAGTTTCGGCCCGTCTAAGAAGGCCGCGCAGATGGAGGGAAGCAAGACTTTCTCAAAGGACTTCATGAAGAAGCATGGTATCCCCACGGCCGCCTATGAGAACTTTTCCGACTACGAGAAAGCCCGGGAATATCTCGACCGGGTACAACACGATGTTGTGATCAAGGCTAGTGGATTGGCCGCCGGTAAGGGCGTCATTATACCTACGTCGAAAGAAGAGGCACACAAGGCGCTCAAGGATATCATGCAGAACAAGGAGTTCGGATCTGCAGGAGATGAGGTTGTTATCGAAGAATTCTTAACTGGCGACGAGTTAAGTGTGTTGACTTTCAGTGACGGCTACACTATAAAGTCACTACCTCCCGCCCAAGACCACAAGAGAATAGGGGAAGGAGACACGGGATTGAACACGGGTGGTATGGGATGCTATGCACCGACTAACATTGCTACACCCGATCTCGTGGCGCAAATTGACAGAGACATTATCCAGCCAACCATCGACGGTATGCGCAAGGACGAGATGCCTTTTGTCGGTGTTCTTTTCACCGGCCTTATGATCACCTCGACCGGACCTAAGGTTCTCGAGTATAATGTTCGGTTTGGAGATCCAGAGACACAGACGGTCCTGCCGTTATTATCACAAGACACAGATCTGGCCAAAATCATGGTTGCATGCTCAGAGCGCTACCTAGACAGCGTCCTAATTAAAGTCGAACCGAACTTCAGCGCAACCGTCGTTGTCGCCGCTGGCGGTTACCCCGAATCCTACGCTAAGGGTGACGAGATGACCGTTCAAACACCTCCTGAGGGTATCAACATATTCCACGCCGGCACAAAACTAGCAGACGGCAAACTGAAAACAGCAGGCGGCCGAGTAATAGCCGCCAGCGCCACCGCAGCCGAGAGTCTTCGTGCCGCCGTTGACAAAGCTTACGAGGGCGTGAAATTGATCCAATTTAACAAGATGTACTATCGTAGGGATATCGCACATCGCGCCTTCAAGCCAACCACCGATACCAAGGAGGCCTTAACATACGCAGAAGCTGGCGTGAGCATCGACGCCGGGAACCAACTCGTCGAGCGCATTCGGAACGCCGTCAGGTCAACCCGGCGTGCCGGTGCCGATGCCGAGATCGGCGGCTTTGGAGGCGAAGTCGATCTCTCTAAAGCCGGTTTCTCGAGCGATGCTCCCATCATGGTCGGCGCCATCGACGGCGTCGGCACCAAACTCATGATCGCACAGGCCACGCAGAACCACACCACGGTTGGCATCGACCTCGTTGCCATGAACGTCAACGACCTCGTTGTCCAGGGCGCCGAGCCCGTCATGTTCCTCGATTACTTCGGGTGCAGCAAGCTGAACCCCGAGGTCGCCGCCGTCTTCGTGGAGAGCGTAGCCGCTGGGTGTCGCGACGCGGGTTGTGCGCTTGTCGGCGGCGAAACGGCCGAGATGCCGGGTATGTACAAGGAAGACGATTACGACGCGGCCGGCGCCGCGATCGGCGTCATGCGCGCGAGCGACCGCCTCCCGCGCCACGACGCCATGGCTGAGGGCGATGTGCTATTAGGTCTAGCGTCGTCTGGTGTGCACTCCAACGGCTTCTCGCTGGTGCGCCGCATCCTAGCTCGCGAGAAGCTTGATTATACTCACCCGGCGCCCTGGGACTCTCAAAAGAACGTTGGCGAAGCCCTCTTAACGCCTACTCGAATTTATGTGAAGTCCGTGCTCGCCGTGCTACCTCGTCTCAAGGGACTGGCGCACATTACTGGGGGTGGACTCCTAGAAAACGTGCCGCGCATGCTGCCCAAGAACCTAGCCGCTGAGATCGATGTTGCGACCTGGACGCTGCCGCCCGTGTTCCGGTGGTTGAAGAGCGCGGGCAATGTCGCGGCGAACGAAATGGCGCGGACATTTAATACCGGTGTTGGTATGGTGGCTGTAGTCAGCCCCGCAGATGTGGAGGCCGTTACGAAGCAGCTGAAGGAGGCTGGGGAGACCGTGTATACCATTGGCAAGTTGACGCCTAGGACGGAGGGTGGCGCAGGTTGCATATTAAAGAATCTGGAATCCTGGAGTTAAGGAAAGCTTATGGAAAGGTTAGATAAAAAAGGGGGTTAGCTCGAAAGTAGCTGATGAATGAGACTTCACGCATTAAGTCGTATATGGTCTGCTGGAATTTGATATCTGCAAACAGCTTTGATTCGATGTATCTGATGCGTAGCCCTACAGCAGTATATGCCGCGTAGGTATGAATATAGACAAAATATGCTTCATATGTATAATGTTTATGTGTTGTGAAGTCCAAATTTGCGCCGAAGCCGTTGTTAAAAGCACGATGCGCGCAATCCAAATAAACGCCGACGAACCCGCAATGTATCCCAATCTAGTCCAACTAAAACAAGTCATGTTACTAACAAGGCAGGCTGTGAATGCCTACCTACATCTCATCATACACCCAGTCAGCAGATGTAGCATCGCCTTCCTCGTCCTTTTCCCACTCCTTACACATTCCAACCCAATTGCGATGGACGCAGTGGGATGTCGGCACATCTGTTGGCTTTGCTGTCGGGATAGCTGTGGGAATAGGCAAAGATGGAGGCGAGGTAATCATATGAGGCCGAGACTGCGGCAGTGATGTCGTGGTGCTGGCCGTCGTTGTCGTCTTGTCTTTACAACCCCACCAACCGGGCGTCTCACATGTGGTACTTGGAGTAGTAACAATAGAAGAAGTAGTAGTAGTGACAGTAGTCGTGGTTGTCTCGTCCTTGCATCCAAACCAACCAGGGGTTTTGCATGTTGAAGTTGAGCTACTCGAGGTTGAAGTGCTAGGAGCCCCAGTCGTCGTAGTTTCGTCGAGACAGCCCCACCTACGAGTCGTTAGCCAGGTTAATATTAGCGGGAGAGGGAAATTTTGCTTACCATCCAGGAGTCTGGCAGGTGGCGGTTCGAGTGCGTGTCTTCGTTGTGGTAGAACTACTCGACGACGTCGTCCCGTCCGTACTGTTACTTTCGTACATTTTCCAATTCGCGCAATCCCGACACTCTGGAGTAAACTTGCATTCCGGGACATCATCATACTTTCGAATAACGTCGTTGATAACGGACCGAATTTTGTGCGTTCCAATGCCTACTCGCCAACCTTTATCTGCCACAGTGTCATACGTACATTCATAACCGGTATGACACGCTGTTTCCAGAGCGTAACCTGCAAAAGAACACGATGCGGTTGCGCCATTGCACGTGCCAATGTAGATAGGATCAGCGGTGTGACCAAAATGATAGGATCCAGTGTATTGGCGAGTCTGGGGAAACTCGGGGTCAGCATGTGGAGGGACGGGGAGAGCCAATCTTCCAGCCGCTAATGCCTCGGGAACAGCCTCAAATGTCACGACAGGAAGGCCATATGTCAGACCGAGGAGGGAGCTAACTGCGCCACCCAGCGAGTGTCCGGAAACCCAGATATTGGAATCGGGATAAAGTTCCGTAACATTTGCGTAAAGCTCCCTAGCTGCCTGATAATACCTATTTTCATCGCGTAGAGCCTGCTTTACGCAAGTATTATTGCAACTGTAGGTGCCTGTTGCACAGTCGCAGACCTGGTGCCATGACCATTGACCTTGCTGGGCACAACAGCAGCTGAAAAAGAGGTTATCGTTGATCTTGTCGTTGGTAGTTGTGCCTTCCCCATCAAAGACAGCTGGTGAAGTTCCTTTGAGACCAATGACAATAGTAGAATTTGTCTCGTCTCCCCAAATGTGGCCTCTTAGTCCATCGCTCTCCCAGCCAAAGTCAGCACTTCGATTAAACGGCTCCCCAACCTCGTCCCAGTCTGGCAAAGTAGGGTTCTCCACGTAGGCATCGGAAGCTATGAGTGCCATAGTTAAGACGGTTTCCTTATCGGTGACATCAGGGCCTGGGACGTCGTCGACAGTCCAAGCGGTTGGATCACTCGCGATAACGTAACCTCGCTGACGAGCCTCGGCAACCAACGGATCTACAGTACTTGGTCGTCGATCAACGAGACGCTCGATCTTGCGAGGTTGACTTTTTGCCTTCAATGGCGGTATCCGCTCCGCCTCTTGACCATCCTCACCGGCCAGCCATACTTCAGCATCTGGTTCACGTACGTCCTTCTTTCGATGAAGTCCAGGATGCCGATACGTGCCGTGATGGAATATGTGACGTAACGTGAAAGTATGCTCGGCGGGTTGCGGTGGTTCAGGTATTAGGGGCGTAAGTAGCGGCGTGTCTGGGAGGATAGCCCCAGTGTCCTGAAGACTGGCAGCGGATGGAGAGGCGGAAACGGCGAGGAACGATAAGAGTAGCCGAGCTGTAACTCTACCGGCAGAGTGACAAGTCGAATCTGATCGTTTCCGCCTTGCACTCATGATTTCTCTAGATTGGCGAAAGTAGAAACGATGGAGAAGAAGACGGCTGATAGATAAGTGAGATAAAAAAGAGGCAAGAGAAAGAGAAACAAGCCTCAATAGGAGGTGAGGTCCTAATGTTGTTGATGGATAAAGGTGTAGAAGGTGTAAGTGGTCACGGCACCTAGAATCCCCACATGCACTCGTAGCCGTTATCGCGTGGACAGTGGCGCTGCCTATGTACATATCTGGTCTGCCTATGACAACATTGGTATTCCACTAAAAGCGGATGGATACAACTCCAACCACCGACCCCAACTATTGAGTTGAGGTTGCCTCCACTATTCAGCTTCCACTCCGTATACACACTGTATGGATTACTGTATACACCAGGCGCATATCAAAAAGATACGTGGATCCACATCTGGTAGCTTCGATGATTCCCGCAACAGGAATCTGTTGTACGTCTTCAAAGGACAGATATAGAGATTCAAGGTATCATTTTGATTCTGTTGATCGACCTCGCAGGTTGCACTCATACATACCTACATAACCTATCACAACGGGTTGCCAAGTGCTTGCATGAATATCGGTGCCTACATGGTAAGGTCTTGTAAAAGGCATGCGAACTATACAGGGATGTAAGAGGTAAGCAGCAAATTGTCATGTGTTTTGAAAAGCCATAGGGAAAGGTATTTTGGAAAGAGGGACTTCGGAATAAATACGCCAAATAGACGAGATTTGATAAATAGTCACGGCGTATAATATATCAGTAGATTTATACAAGATGATGAAGATGGAGATGAATATATGTAGTTTTTAGATGTGCAAAAAGTTTTACATAGAAAGGTTCAAGTATGTACATCCATAGCAACCCGCCTGCATTTAGCGCAGTTCTACCCCTGACACAACATTTTAGGCCAAGCTAACATGTACATACATGTATGTACCTAGCTGTGCAACGGAAGCTGCAGTACCGTATGTACATGATCCCTTATACTTAGCGTTATCGTGGCTGTCTTTATGTGGAGGCCAGCTTCCGTCATCTCACTTTTGCTTTTCCGTAAGGTACCTATACATGAGAAAGCTCCGCGAACTCTCAAATGTAGACCTTCGTTTTGGTCTCTAAACATCTTGTTATCCATACCGCATCAGACGTTGATGCACAATATATGCCCGTGTTTTGTCCTGTCTAGCCTTGATGGCGCGCATTTTGTCTATTGTCCGATAGGAGACATAATACTACATATATCGTCCTCTTGATATAACTCGAAGCATCTCGTGTCCCCTGCCCACAGTGGAGTGAGGTAATGCTTCCCTCCGACAAGTTTCATGTTTGTGTTTTTATACCAGCTCCTCGGCATACCTCCTTTGCTCCTGAGCTCTGTCCATAGCTACGGCCAATTGGTTGATGTTTTACTAACTGAGGAATATGGTATCTAGAATCTCCCAAATCTTCATGGCACCCACGACACCTTCCAAAGGCTCTGAGCCTAAGTCTGGGCCACTCTCATCTTCGAATACTTTCCCTCGTCAACATGCGTCAGAATCGAACCAACCTCGAGCTCGAGCTCAACGCGCTAATACTATAGAGAACGGCGCTCCGCCGAAAGTCACCGTGATACAGGGAACACCGCCAGAGACACGGGAAAAGGGCAAGCCCGACACCTTTGAGTCGGAGACTACCGATGATGTAGTTGAAGCACCCCGGGCTTCTGTGGACATGGATGAAATACCGATCGAGCTGGTGAGCAAGACAGACAAGTTGAGTTGAACGGACTTCCTGCCTAGGTTAAACACGACTAATAGAAGTACCTCAGTTTCATCGACTCACTTTCCGCTAAAGTTCACCCGACGCCACCGAATATCGACAATCTTTCCAGACTATTTCAAGATTTCTATCACGTTGCTGCTTCGCATATTCGAACACATATAGACAGCCTCGCTACTCGGCAGACGCGAGAAGTTTCTCCAACTCCCTCGAGCTATTCTAGGGCCTCCGCAGCTAGCCTGTTAAGAGCCAAAGCTACTTCATTTAGCAACAAAGAGAAAGGAAAAGGAACACCGACAAATGAAGAGCAGCAAATGCTCACGGCCGAGGAGTTTGCTGATAGAAAAAAAGCTAAAAAGGCACTAGAACAAAAGAGGATTCTACTCGAGGAAGCGGTCGAGAGACGACTCTGCGAAGGTATATATGATCGCATATATCGTCATAGGAGCACTCAAGATGAGGCGCAAGACGACAGGCTCCGATCCAAGACAGCGGCACTGGCTCTTGTTGGTATTGGGCCAGCAGACTTAGGTGTCGACCTCGGAGATCCTTCTGAGGATACTCCTGAAGCCCGCGCAAAGCAACAAGAAGAGATTCGGGAGTATCTGGAGCAGGCCCGGAAGGAGCTCATCTTAATGCACGAGAAAAGGTATCCGTTGGGCAAGCTAAATCATCTCAAAGCGGCCCATAAGAGCATCGTTGATACATTATCCCATTTTCACCCATCTTCGTCGGCTGATGAGATCATGCCGATGCTTATCTATACATTGATAACCATGCCGCCGGAGAAGCTTAACGTAATAAGTGATTTGAATTTCATACAAAGATTTCGATGGGAGGAGAAGCTCGAGGGTGAGGCGGCATATTGCTTAACGAATCTTGAAGCCGCAATTACTTTCCTACAAACGGTAGATCTCGCTAGTCTTAGAGCAGATGAAGCATCTTCAGGACCCCTAAAATCCGAGAGTGGCCCTGGAACGCCGAAGACGGAAACTTTTCCCCCTGCTTACACTGCCGGTCTCTCTGCGACAACACCAAACCCAGCTGCTTCGATGTCCGAGAACGTTCAAGGAATGAAATCTACTCTATCAGCCACAGATCTACGAGCTGCTATCCAACGACGTAGATTAAGCGACCTGATCCAGTCTCCAGCTCAAGCTCTCGGAACTGCAAGTGACTCTTTATTCAGCACTGCCGACCAAGGATTCAAAACTATTGGAACTAGCTTAGGTGATAGCTACAAGTTCCTACTTGGTAAACTCCGAGATAGTTCTACTGGTGGGCGAGAATTAGCGGTACCACGAACTTTGGATGAGGCACGGAAACTTATAGGCACTCCACCCCTAGAGGATGACGCTTCCGTCGACGGCGTTAGTGCAGACCAAGGAGGCCAAGATGCCGAGCGTCCCACAACAGGAAACGAAGATAAATTGTTATCTCTGGTGGGCGGTAAAAAGCTACCAAGGGACCGAAGTACAGATAGCACGAGGAGCGCTCGTAGTGCGAGCAGCTCTAAGAAAGCTATAGAGAATAAGGAGAAGGCTGCTACTACCACTTCCGCATCACCTTCGCCTGGATCCTCCAACCCAGCTTTGGTCGAATCAATGCGGAATCTCGGGAATTCTTTAAATCCTATGAACCGCTTCGCGGGAATGAGTATGATGCGTGGATTTGGACGTGCGGCTACTATTCCCACTCCTGCGCCTACAAAGGATGCTCCAGCCAAAACCACTGATGGCGGAGATTTGGCTACGGTAGGAACTATGGATATTCGTATTTCTCAATTCACCACGCTGACGTTGGAATATAGGCATTCCCAGACATTGCTTCGGCGTTGCCGCCCAAGGATATCCCGAAGATTGATCCACCTAAGAAAAAGTTCATGGAGCTGCAGAACCCTGCGGACCTGAGGCTTGGCGACGTCTTGGAGCTGTTACGGGATTATCGTCGGCTCGCCAATGCTCTCAAGGAGATGGATGTTTTCAAGGAATAATGGGCTGGCTTCGTGTTCCTTTACCGATGCCGTGGGGCGATTACTGGAATAAATGGAATCCAATTACGGCGCATTTTTGCATGGGTTGGAGTTTACAATGGAACTTTGAGACTTAGAACGGCTTACTCTGATATAGAGGAAAGGGAGTATGGATGGGTCCGGAAAGGAAATGTAGATAAGATGGCAATAGTGGTTCGCTAGACAAGCATACGGACTGATTGTGTGGAAATATATCTTCATATATATAAATCAAGGGGGATATATTATGGACAAGGACCTCGATTCGCAACGCCAATTTCAGGAAACAGCAAAGCCAGCCCACGCAGCTGGTCCGTCTCACAAGAACACCCCGATCGATGCTGTCCCTATAAGTTATTTACTAGCTCTGAGCCTCCACGCCCCTTCACTTACCCCCCCTAGCTTTCCTCACTGATGCCGTAGCTACCAGCTTTCTCTTATATGAAGGTTCCTTTCTCTTTATTATGTAATGGCAACGGGCCGCCGCCATCGCCTGCCAAGGCTTTTCTTTTTAAAACCATACCTAGGTAGCTACCAAAACCTCCGCCCAGGATCAAGCACCAGCCCGGTCCGCGAAAAGAAGTATAAATGCAGTCTGACGCAGCCCTAGTCCATGCCCCGCCAGCCTCGCATATTAAATAAGAGTAGCCTAGGTACCTACCAACACCAGACCTCTATGAGTATAGGTAGGTTGAGGAATTAGTGGTACCCGTTGGCCTTCTTCGCGGGGCTAACGCGGCCATTCGTTATATCCTGAAGCGGGCCCCCACCTCCTCCTGTACCGTTATCTCGCGGCGGTCCCGAAATCAACTTCTCCATGAAGCTGATATAATCGTACTGCGGCACGCCACGGTCCTGCGCCATATCCGGGCCGTGGTGCGGGGGCACAATCTCGCAGAGCTTCTCGATGACGTCGTCGGGTACGAGCGAGTGTCGTAGATCCATCTCCGTGACATACGGCTTGCCGTCGGCGACTTCGCGGAAGCTCTGGAAGACCTGCTCGGCGGTATTCTGGTCCTCGGTGACATCGACCATGAACCGGATGAACTGCTCAAAGGTAACGCGGTCGCGGCCCCGTGACGTTTCCAGGAAGTAGTCGTGCATCTCGTCCTCGCTGAAGACGAGACCCAACGAGGCGAGCGCAGCGGAGAATTCGAGTTCGCTGAGAGAGTTGGTATCGTCGCGATCGAAGTGGCGGAACACGGACTCGAACTCCTCGAGCTGGATGGGCGTGAGGTTCGTCATGCTGCGCGCTACCATCTGGTTTTCGAGGAAGGCGAGTTTCTTCTGCACGGATGTTTTGACGAGGCCGAGTTCGTATAGTAGCTCGTCATATGTGTAGGTCGTGAAGTCGTTCTCTTCGATGTTGGCCTCTTGACACTTGGCGTCGACGGCTGCGATCTTCTCTAAATATGCGTCTAGAGGGGGTAGATTGTCACTCAGCCGTCGCACGTGGAGGAGTTGGTCTTCTACGTCGCCTTCGAGACCGGAGATGGCGATTTGCATTGTGTTAAGTGCCAGTGCGAAATCGTTCGCCTTGTCCGCAAAGGATTTGCGGAGGGCGTTCTTGATGCTGAAGCAATGGTTAGCGGATAACGTGGTTAACGGCAAGTGAAGTTGAGATGACTTACTCTCTAATCGTCTCGTTGATAAGCTGGGCACGCATCATCTCAGCTTCGGTTAACCTAGCCCACTCCCTTTCCGATGTTTCCAAGGATAGCTCGGGCGGCGGTTCATAAGCCCTAAGTCGGTACGTGCCCAGCTTGGTCTTGATGTTTCCTAATAATGTGGCTAGATCACTCTTCTCCGCGACCCAATCTCTCTTCTTTCCCCTTTTGTAAGATGCAAACTCAGCTGCTTGCTTCTTTGCATCAACGTAGGTTCCTTCGAATGTTGCATGTTGCCACTGTTCCATCTGCTCTCTGATCTGTTTCAATAGCTCAGTCATTCGTCTCTCGTACGCGCTCTGCATCTCCCAAGCCCCTTGCATATTATTAACAAACTTCTCCACTCGTCGACCTGCGTTCTCAACCTTCTCCATTTGGGAGAAAGCATGGAACCAGTAGGCGATATACGTCATCAAACTCCTCTCGTCTGGCTTAGCAACGTCGCAGACATCTTCAACATCTAGCAAGTCGGGAATTCCGATCTCCTTATGGGCGATGTCGAATGCTAGTTGCATGTTACCCCGGTGGTCTGACTTGTCGAGCGCATCGTAGTCGATAAGATCGGGTCGGTGGATGTCCAACAGCGCGCAGAAAGCGAGGCCATCATTCCAGCTAGTGCTGAAGTCTCGAACGTCCACCTCGTCGTAACATGCTGTTTTGCGTTGACACCACAATAGCAGACCCTCTTTGGCTGTCATACCCTCCTCGTTGATGTCGCTGATGGTAAACCGCAGAATAAGGGTCCAGATTAGTCCTAGTATAATCTTGCGATTACCATCAACCACATCTTCGGCGCCAATATTGGTCATCTGGATCCCCCTCGACTTGATGAAATTAAGAGCCGTGTTGGCATTCTCAAACTTCTGTACTCGCAACTTCGGTTTCGCCGCATATCGTCCTAGTGATTCGCTCGACAAGCATTCGAGTAAGTGTATTAGAAGAACCTGGGATAAAATAATTAGTTGGGATGCTTGGGTTGGGATGCGGCTTGACCTACAGCATCACTTAGGTCGGAAACGAGATCCTTTACTACCAAACCCCTCGGCGCAATCTTGGTATTCATCCTGACATTCCAATGTTAGTACCGTAAGATCCAGTAATTGAGAATTGAGAAACATGTCTCATAAGTAATAATTGTCAAATTAGATCACTAACTAACCATTTAGTAAAAGTCTTTTGTTGGACGTTGATCCATTGGTGAGCCATCTTGATCAGGCGTGGCCCCGCGGCCGCTCAGGGGCAGCTTAAGGAGGTAGAGCTAGCACAAAGGATGTAGCGATACGTGGTCTCTCTACAATTTCTGCGCCTCCGACTAATATATGCTTGCAGAACAAGCCGAAGGCGATGACCTAGAACGTTGTGAACGCGGACTGTGAGAAATTCGGGCCGCGATCAGTTGGGCAGGTTGTTTCGAGGCTTCCGTGATCTCGGCGCGATGTAGATGTTACTGCGGGACGCGGCGCGGGACGGTCGAGAGAACGGTATAGTTTATCGTAGCGTAGCTCAGATGACAACTGGAAGATTGGATAGGAAGTAGAATATGCAGATAAAACCCACAGGACCATAGTATTTGTCCCTCTTTCGTATGCAGCCAGAGATCAGGGTGCTGATGTTGCTAATGTTGCATTAGGTTTACCAAGTTGGGAATGTCCCGGGCGATTGTGTACCTGTGCAACCTGTGCAGCCTGTGCATCGTCCACAATTGGTTGCCGAGGGGATCCCCTATTTCCCGCCCCGCCGCGGGTAAGTACACCCGGTCGCCTCTGCTATCGATAACACCCAAAAAAATGGTGGGCTGGGTCTAGATTGACCCTGAATTAGAAATGGCAGGGCTGGGGACCTGTAGGATGGTGTATACCAAAGTGCCAAGAATTGTTATATTCTCTAAGAATGGAGAAGATGGCAGCCTAAAGTTGGCTAAAGGAATATTTATATATTTTTATTAATATATATAGGTTTAATAAGGATTATAATTATAATAATACCTTTAATAAAAAATAATAATACTTTTATTATTAAAATATATAAATATTTTAATAATAAAATATAAGTATATAAAAAATTATAATTTTTTAATATTTATATTTTATATTATATTTTTTTAATAATTAATTAATATTATTTTTTAGTTAATATTTTATATATTATTTAATATATTTATTT